>PVJH01005801.1:0-108016 GCA_004026705.1 Nesogale talazaci
ACATGGATAGGGACTGGACTTGTAGTTTACAGGTGTCATTCCTTCTCTCTTCTGCCCCTCTTCCCACAACCTATAGTAGGAGCAAAGCATAGACTTGAGAGAAAATGGATCTGAGTACACATAGGCCCAGGAATGGCATGCAAATGCTTTCTCAAATCAAATGCCTATTACTGGTGTGCCAGCCATACCAATACCTAGTGTCCAATACCTAGGATATACTAGCATGGTACAGAGGGAGGGGATAAAAGGTGTGTGGCCAGGTTCAAGAATAACTAGTAGCAAGGTAGCTAGTTATTGAAACACAATCTAGAGCAGGAAGGTTAATACATACCTAGCAGATAGAAATTGGTGATTATGGTAAACATTTGATCAGATTTGAAATGGTAAGTATGTGCATTTTTTTTTGTTTGGGGGGCATCACTGCCCTCAGGTGATGGGAGTAGGAGGCTCAGCCTTTGCTCTGTGGAGCTGGAAGTATGTGCATTTAAAAAACCCACATTAACCATTTGATCTGTCAGTGCTTTATTAAATTACTAATATACACACAGATATATATTTGGGGAGAGAATGGTAGTGGATGTGAGGAGATGAGAGATACTTCTTTATAGTGTAATTAAGTTGACACTAATTTATTTTACATATTAATCTCTGTTTTCAAAGTGGTAGGTGTTACCATAGCAATGTCTTTTTTCACAGACTTTCTTTTTGATGTGGTCATCCAGGAAAATTATGCCTATAGAGCATATTAATTACTCTCTGAATTCATGGTACATGGTTTTATAGTGGCTTTTTAAAATTTTTGACAGTGTCTTCAATTTTCAATTCAGGCAACATTTGGGACATTCCTAATTAGAGTTCCAGTTAATGAGGACATCTCTAGGGACATAAGACAGCTGAACACTTTCTGTATTCTTGGCCTCTTCTACTGGCATGGTGTACCTGGCTGGATCAGTACACAAGGTCAGAAGTTTGATACTGGTTTGAGAATTTTTCCATAACACAAAAGGCCAAATAGACATCAAAAAACTTAATGTGTGATCAGAATATATATATATATATATGTATATATATAATAGCAAGTCAGGTGAGAACATTAGTTATATTAAATGGATTAGAATCTTTGATTCAGTATTGATGTCCAAGCTCTCTATGTATTTTGATTAATAAAAGGCAAAGCAAAATGTTATTTAAATTTATTGTAATTTGCTTGAAAAAAATCTTTCAGTATTTCAAATGTCATCATTGTGGGGGAAAGGGTACATATAAACTACAAGTGTGCTTGGCCGCAGATGTATGGATTTATTTCTGGACTGTATTTTCCTATTTGTATATTCTTATACTAGTATGATATTGTTTTGATTGATGCAACATTGTAGTAATTTTTGAAATGAGGAAGTGTAAGCCTTTTAATGTACTTTTGTGTTGAGATAGTTTTGGATATTCAGGACCCTTTGAAAATTAATGCTATTTTGAGGATTGGCTTTACTATTCCTGCAAAAAAAGACCATGAGCGTTTTGTAATAATTGTATTGGATCAATAGATCCAATGCATATGATAGACATCTTTTGAAATAAGAATATAAGCCTATAATAGAAATCAATTGAAGTTTATTTAATATTTGATTTACAAATCAGGGCAACATTTTGGGTTTGGTTCAGATATGATTCAAACTTATATCAAAGCCATATATAGCGGAAGGAAATGCTGCCTATTCGCGCACCAGCCTCACCTTTGTTGCTGTTTGAGCCACTGTTGGAACCACTGTGTCGGTCCCTCTCGATGAAGAGCTTCCTCTTTTTCTCCGGCTCTCTCCCAAACAGGGGGTTCTTTTCCAGGGACTGGTCTCTTCTGATGATATGTTCAAAGTATGTGAGATGAAGTCTTGGCATCTTCATTTTTTTTTGTGGGCATCACTGCCTCTGGTGGTCGTGGGCACTACCTAGTCCTGCTCCTGAGAGCCACCACTGGATTTGAACCGCCAAGCCCACGGGCTGCAGTTCTGCACTCAACTACTTACGCCACTGTGGCTCAGCCCGGCATCTTCATTTTTAAAGAGCATTCTGGTGACACTTATTCCAGTACATAATTGTTGTTCCTTTGGAAATTATGTTACAATCAGTCTTTCAAAGAAACACCATAATTCAAAAGTACCAAGTTTCTCCTGGTCTTCTTTATCCATTGCTCAACTTTTGTATACATGTGCGACGATTAAAAATACATGGCTTGGATCAGGCACACCTGAGGCTTCAAAGTGACATCTTTGAGTGTTGACTCTTTAAAGATGCCTTTTTACAGAGGATTTGCTTAGTGAAATAGTTTCTTTCATTTCTTGTCTGTTGCTTGCCTGGGCATTGATACTGGATCCAAGTAAAATCCTTTGACAACTTCAAATATTTTTCCATTTGTCAAGATGTTTCTTCTTGGTCCAGTTTAGAGGATTTGGATTTTCTTTATGCTGAGATGTAATCTATATGGATGGCTGCAATCTTTGATTGCCATCAGTAATACAATCTCAAGCGAAATTGCTTGAATTATTCTCTCAGAATGCATGTTTAATAAGCATGGTGAAATGATATGACCGTGATGCTTACCTTTCCTGATCTGAAACTATGCAGTATCCCCTTGTTATGTTAGTACCATTGCCTCTGGGTCTGCGTACAGGTTCCACATGAGCACAAGAACTTCCCTTTCATTTAATATCACTCATAATTTTTATGACCTATGAAGTCAAATGCCTTTGCATAATCAATAAAACAGTACAGTAAGCATCTTTCTGGTATCCTTTGCTTTCATTCAATATTTACCTGACATCAGCTATGATATCTCTTGTTCCATATCCTATTCCAAATGTGGCTTGAATTTCTGAGTTTCCTTTCAGCATACTTCTTCAACCATTTTTTGAATTATCCAGCAAAAATCTAATTTGTATGCTTTATTAATAGTATTCATTCATTTCAGAATTCTGTTAGATCATTTTTCTTTGGAATAGGCACAAATATGGATCTCTTCCAGTTGGTTAGCCAGATAGTCAGCAGTCTTCCAATTTCTTGGTATAGATAAGTCATCACTTTCATTATTGGATTCCTTTGTTGAAACATCTCAGGGGCCAATGCCTTCAATACCATCAGTTTTTAATCATCTTGCAAGATGAGGCTCGAATTTGTTCTTTGGTTGTGTGTGTGGGTTTAAGAAATGTCAAGTGTGTTCTTAACTTTGGCTTTCTAATTCCAGGTTTTTGTACATTTCATTATAATATTTTGTCTTTTTAAAATTAAAAAAGATTTGTGCAGTCATCACCACAATTAATTTTAGAACATTTTCTTCTAGCAAGCAGAACAAAGGCTTAGAGAGGAGAGGGAGGGGGATATAGAGATGGTGGGGGGGCGGGTAAAAGGGAGATCATGTCAAGGAGTTCATGTAGAAAAATGTTAGGAAATTGATTGTGGTAGCATTTGTAGAATTTTGCTTGATGAGATTGACCTATGGAATGATATATGTATTAGACCGCCATTAACAATAAAATATTTAAAAGTAATGATAATAATATTCGGGCATCTGATTAGGCCACAAGAATTGTAAAAAATAACAGAAAATATATTTTAAGAAGGATAACCAGAATTAATAGGTATCATGTAAATATATTTCATGAGGAAAAGGAGAGGGAGCAGAAAGAGATAATAGGTGTGGCAGATTATTTAAGCAAATAATCTGACCAGAAGAAGGTGATTTATGTGTATATATATTTAGAAGAAGGGATAGAATTAAAGAAGAGAGAAAAAAGAGGAAGGATGCATAAGAAGAAAGAAAAAGAAGGTAGAAAAGTGTCATTGCAGAGAAGAGAAGGAAAAACAAAATAAGGCTTTTGTGTGGGTGTGGAACTCTGTTGCTATGGCAGCCTGAACCTGGGTAGGTCTGTACCCTCCGAGGAAAAGAAAAAAGACCCCCATTAAACAACTACAGACAAATCTAGCTTGGGTGGGTCTTCCTGCATCTGTGGGTATGCCTATTTTTGTCTGGGAGGGATACATAGCCATAGGAGGGGTGGGAGTTCAAATAAAGAGGAAGTAAGAGGGTATAGGGAAAAAGAAAACACACACATGCACACAAGCGGAAAATAAAATTGCAATTTAGGTAGAAATTCCTAATTTGGCAGTTTTTTGTATGTTCACCCACTCAGCTTTTGGGTGGGATGGGGACACAGGAGGGAAGGGCCACTAGAGAAAACAGAAGAAAAAAGGGAAAAAGAATTGCTTAGGTGGTGAGAATAACTACACCAAGTTGCCTACTTTATCTGTAGCTACGTAAGGTCCCCAGAGACCGCCATGGTGAAGGAGAGTCAGTAACAGCCGGCATTGCCTATCTTCAGATCTAACAAGCTTTGTTGTCCTTACTTTCTAGCTTGCCTTTTCTGGCTGCTAGGAAGTGGGGTCTCTTTGATGGTTGCTGAGGAGATCTTCTCCTGATTAATTGGGAGTCATATGGCCTGAGACTCAAGACTGTCTTCTGGTGCCACCCTTGAAATCTTATGTTCAGCAATTTTATTTCATAATTACTTCCATTTGCATTATTTCATTGTTTGTTCTTCATTCCAGATCAAGTGTCAGAGTCTGTTCTGACATCTATTTGGGTCTTTTCTATTTTTCCTTTTTAAAATGATCTTTGGGATATCCTTGTTGTTCTTTCCCAACTTGCCTTATTCATCATTAATGTGCAGTGCATCAACTCTGTTATTGAGATGATCTTTGAATTCATGTGGGATGCATTCGAATTCTTACTTTGAGACCCATTTTAATTTTCTTCAACTTCAACTTGCATGTAAGCAATTAATTTTCACAGTTCGTCCCTGACCTTGTTCTGGCTGATGAAATTGAATGTTCCCATCATCGTTCCACTGATGTAGTCCATTTGATTTGTCTTGCGTAATCACTGTTTACATTGTTGAAAAGGTATTTTACATTCATTTTAAAATGCCATTTTAAAAGGTATTTAAAGTAATTGGTTTCCCAACTACTGATTCTCTTTCCTTGTTTCCAATATTCCAATCACCAGTGATTATTAATGTATCTTGATTTTCATATTTGACAGATTTGACTGCAAAAGCTGGAAAAAAATCTTCAGTTTATTTAACTTTGACATTAATGGGTGATATGTAAATTTGGGTAATGGCTGTAGTAAATGATCTTCCATGTCGGCATATATATATTACCTATCACAGTCGGCATTGTATTTCAAGATAGATCTTGAGATCTTCTTTTTGACAATAATGGTGACATTGTTCCTTTTCAATGTGTCAATCCTAGCACAATAGACTCCATGATCATCAGATTCACAATGGCAGTGCCGGTTCACTTCAGCTTACTAATGCCTATGATATAGATCTTTATTTGTTTAATTTTTGAAGGTTTCCAATCTTACTAGGATTAACCCTCATGTCTTCAGTGTTCTAATTTTCAGCAAATGTTTGGAACTGTTTCTTCTTGAGTTCTGCCACATCAGCAAATGAAGATCATGAAAGCTTTACTTCATCCATGCCATTAAGGTTTATTCTTCAATAAGGAAGCACCTCTTCCTCACCATACTTGGAATGACTTCCAACCTGAGGGGTTCAACTTTTGCCACTTTATCAGACAGTATTCCACTGCTATCCACAGGTTTTCATTGCCTGGTGATTTTGAAAGTAGATCATTTCTTAGTAGATCACTTCTTAGTCTATCATGGTCTAGAACAGGTGTCCTCAAAATACGGCCTGTGAGCCATAGTGTTTTCGCCACCTCTACCTGTCCTGCGTAGCAGTCGATTCATCCCGGGCCCACAGTGAATTTGTTCATAGTTTTTTTAAACTATATTCTGGCCCTCCAATGGTCTGAGGGACAGTGACCTGGCCTGTTTAAAAAGTTTGAGGACCCTTGGTCTAGAAACTCTGCTAAAACCTATCTACCATGGATGATCCTGCTGGTATTTGAAATACCAGTCACATAATTTCCAACATCTCAGCCACCGCAGTAGGACCAATTGACAGGTAAGTTAAAAATGTTCAACGGGAGAGTTAAAGGTTTTCTATAGGAGAAATAGCTTTTACAAGTTGATATACTCCATTTTATCATTAGAAATTATACACTGCCAGGGAAACAGGGCAGAATAACTTGTCTTTCTTCCTACAACATAGCTATGATCTGACATGCCCAAAGCAAAATATTCTTCAGCAACTAAACTAGCCTGTTGTGTACTCCTGTAAAGTTATAGCCTTGGAAATTCCCAAGGGGAGTTCTACATGTTCATTTAGGTTACTATGAGTTGCCATCAATTTAATGGCAAAGTTTGGTTTTGGGTTTCTTGTGTGACTTCAAGGTGATATTTAAGAAACCAATGTTCTCAAGGCTCATGTTCTTAGATTCTCTCAGGACAATGGCTTGGGTCTAACTTGCCAACCTCGCTGCCATTCAGTTAACTCTAACTCATCATGACCCAGCAGCACAGAGTAGAACTGCCCCTGTCAGAAAGCCACATCTTCCATCTGAGTGGCTGGTGGTTTCAAGCGTCTGACCACTGTACTACCACCTCCATTTCTATGTTATCCAGAAATTTGAATTCCTTGAGAATTAAAATCTCAGTTCTTTACATCTTAACCTTATCAAGCCTTATGATCTATAAACACTGGATGGCTTCCCACTTATTTAGATCTTTGTGAATTTCTTCAGCCATATTTTATAGTTTTCAGTGCGAATCTTTAATGTTTTAACAAATTATTTGAAAGATCATGGAACAATTATATTTGTCTCATTAATTTTGAGGGCTGTTCTTTACTGATTTAGCATGCACACTCATTTTAGTGGTCCCATACTACTATACTCCACTTGGGTGATGAGGATAGAGAATTAGAAAAAATTAGAATTAGAAAGGGCTATTTCCAGTAGGAATTGGATGCACACTGATTCTTAGCATATTGTTAACAATGAAAGGGTGATTTACCCACTGTCACTCTTTTTAGTACATGGTCCTGCTAGAAAAGAAAGGAAAAAATGAACAAATGACCAACTCAAGATTCAACTATATGCTGTCTAAAAGAAACACAGTAGATCAGAGTTTCTCGATTTTGAAAGCACTAAACTTTTGACCTGGAAAATTCTTTGGTTTGGGCCTAGCCTGTGTATGGTATGATAATTATTAGTAGCACCCTTAGCCTTTATCTATTAGATCAGCGGATCTCAACCTGTGGGCCATGACCTCTTCACAGGGGTCACCTAATTCATGACAGTAGCAAAATCACAGTTATGAAAATTTCATGGTGGGGGGGGTCACCACAACATGAGGAACTGTATTAAAGAGTCATGGCATTAGGAAGGTTGAGAGCCACTGTAGTGTTATATGGTTACGAGTTGTGCTGCTACTATAACAGTTCAAATCCACCAGTCACCCTGTGGAAGAAAGACAGGTCTTCTATCTTGTAAAGAATTACAGTGTTAGAAACCTATAGGGGCAGTTCTACCCTGTCCTGAAGGGTAGCTGTGAGTCACCATAGACTTGACGGCAGTGAGGTTTTTTGTTTGAGTGTTATCTCTTCTAGAATTTCATATAAATGGAATAGGACAATAGACACCTTTTTTCTAGCTTCTTTCACTTTGCCTAATGTTTTCGAGATTAATTTATATTGTCATTTATATATCAAAAGTTTGTTCTTATTAAATCATAGAGGCCAATTCCCAAGCAAAAGGGTAGAAAGCCTGCCTTCCAACCATAAACCATATAACACCCTCCTTATATGCACTTCATCAGAATCACCTTGAATGAGGAGATCTCACATTGGCTAGGGTTACTTCTTTAAGAAGGGGGGTGGGAAGAGAAGAGCATTCACTTGATGTCATACCCCATTGTGACAAGGTTTCAACAAATCAACAGACATTCCCACAGGAATGAGAAGGGAACCTTCCTGGATAGTCAAGTTAAGACTGGGGGTGGGGGAGAGCATCTAGATTCTATTTGTTTGCTTATTTATTTGCACCTAGATTTTAGAGGAGACATTTATACTTCTGTTAGTGGATAAATGGGGAGGAGCAAACTCACATGGGGAAGAGATGTCAACAATAATTACAGGGAACCCCCGGTGGCATAGTGGTTGTGCGCAGGACTGCAGCCCACTGGGATGGAGGTTCAATTCTGGCTCCCAGGAGCAAAGACTGGGCCTCCTACTCCCACCACCTGAAGGCAGTGATGCCTAAAAAAAAATAATAATTACGGGGAACCCAAGGGGAAAATAGACTCAATACTATGTTCCTCTTTAGACACCTTTGAATTAGCTTCTACCCAACCCTTGGTGAGTCACACCTTGGACTATGTAAACTACAATGACCTTGGATACTGACCTTTTGGGGAACATGGTATCCCCCATAGGACATACCAGATGGACTCAAAGTATAAACCCCATTGAACGAACTGGGTCCTACTTTAAAATTGCCCATGACCCTTGGACTTAAGACTGAAATTCCCTGATGAGAGAAGAAACAAATGACAATCAATCACCACAAGACTGTGAAATTGGTGGCTGTCGGATTGCACTGTAGGATCCCTGGCTTAGCAGTCATCCAATGAAAGGGGACCCAGAACCACCACATGTATTTACTGTCCTTTTGCTTTCCTTCCATTAATATGACATGCAAGGATCTGCCTTTGTAAGGAATGTTACAGGAAATCTCTCCCAAGTTCCAAACTTATGGTCAATGTAAACAGAGCTCAGTCATTTAAGAATGTAATTGGTACAATGAATGCGTTATGGTTTGCAACTGGAGTGTGTTCAAGTGACCTCCTTTTCCAACAGTACCTGAAATTCTATGCCATTGGATAAATTATCGATGTTATCAATGGAATCATATCCCAGAGGGATGATGGATAATGTGCTTTTTTGATCATAAAATGCATTAAGACTGCTAAAATAAACCAGTGTTGTACAGAACCTGTGAACAGGCAGATGGATTCCAGGATTCCAATTACTTGTAACTCCAATTCAAGAACAATTAGTTCTTATGACATGGCCCTGCTCCATACTTGCTTTCATGAAGTGATCATTGAAGGGTGCTTATATAGCAAAATGTGGTGAAATGAATCAGCCATCTAAGGGAGACCGCAACTAAGTCTACATGGACAAAGCACACTAGCCTGTGTGATCCGAAAATAATAACAAAATCCAAATATGATGAAGGAAAATGTATCAGAGCTTAAATTGTGAGCACCCAATCTGTTGAAGACTCTGGAAGTCAGTGGGAGTCCAAAATCCATCTGCAGAGTATCTTTTTGGATTAAGCTTCTGGCAGATCTCCTCTGGCCACAGTTAAGGGACAAAAACATCTTTGTTGTCAGAGAGGATATTGTAAACTTGTTTATGGTGGATGGAATGACATATATAATATACCTGGTGAGTTGACTTCCCTCTTGACTCATCCTCAATTTGCTCTGGTTTACATAACTCTCACTCGTTTCATGATAGAAATGTTCTGACTTTTAAAAATATCTTTTTATATCTGGTTATCTTTTCTTACTTCCTCTTTATGTAATTTTACTTAAATTTTTTGTTTTGTTTTTTATTGTTTCTGTTATGTGGTCCAGTTTATGAAACACAGAAGGAGTGAAGTCATAGAGACAATAACTGATGTAATAGATTACTAGGGAGGGGGACAAATTGAGGGGAATTGGGGAACAGATAATGAATATAGGCGAGGAGAGGATGAGGTAGAACTGATTGTGATGATGAATACACAGCTCTGTTACAAAGCATGAACGATGGTAGTATATGATATGTGAATTTTATATCAATAAAACTATTGTGAAAAAAAGTTTGTTCTTATTGCTGAGTTTGGTTTAACTATACGAATGTTCCCGTTTTCTTACCTATCCACTAGTTGTTGGACTTTTGGGTGGCTTTCAGTTTTGGAGTATTATAAAGCAGTTGTGAACATTTGCCTGCAAGTCTTTGTATAGGAATATGTTTTCATCTCTGTTAGATAAATATCTGTGGGTGAAATTTCTGAGTTGTGTTGTAAGAGCTTGTTTAATTTTGTAACAAGTTGCTAAACATTTTTAAAGTGGCTAGCAGAGCAGTGTATATTTCCAATTGCTCTGCATCCATACCAATATTCATCGCAGAATTTATTTGAGCAGCCCTTCCTGGAGTTTATTTGAGCTAGCTCCCTGGAGTTTTAATTTGTGTGGCTGCTAACAGAAAGGTCAATGATTTGAGCCTATTAGCCGCTCCACAGGAGAAACATGTGGGCGTAGGCTCCCGTAAAGATGTCCAGTCTTAGAAACTCTGTGAATTAGTCTTCCTGTCTTATAGGATTGTTGTAAGTTAAAATCGACTTGTTGGTAATAGGCTTTAAAATATGCCGATTGACCACCATGTATTTTCTAAGTAATCACTGGATAATATACATGGTTAACATACTTTGGCTGCTCACCAAAACATTGGTGATGAAGTCCAACCAGAGATGCTTTGGAATAAAGACATGGCCATCTACTTTTAGCAACAAACAAACCAGCCATTGAACTGGTATGGAGCACAGCTCTACTCTGAGATGCACGGGACCTCCATGACTTGGAATCAACTTGACCGCAACTAGTAAAGTTTCTGTTTAAATATTTTGCCTATCTTTAAATTGAAATTTTGTTATCTTATGAAATATTATTTCATACTTTCTGGATACAGATTCTTTCTATAAAGCTGGGTTACAGATATCTTTTCCCAGTCTGTGGCCTGTTTTTTCATTTCCTTACTTGATTTTCTTTGTTTTGTTTTTGTTTTGGGGGCATCACTGCCCTCGGGTGGTGGGAGTAGGAGGCCCAGCCTTTGCTCCTGTGGAGCTGGATTTGAACCTCCAACCCAGTGGGCCGCAGTACTGCGCACAACCACTACGCCACTGGGGCTTAGCCCCTTACCTGCTTTTTAAAGAGCAGGAAGTTTTATATTTTGACAAAGTCCAGTTTATCAGGGTTTTCCTTTATGGCTTGTGATTTTGTGTATCATTACTACTATAGCATTAGTTAGTTTATTATTTGTTTATAAAATTATTAGTCCCCCAGTGATTAATTGGCATGTTACTATTGAAATAATAAAGATGAATATATTGCTCAAGAGATTGATGAAATTTCTACATGTAAAACATGTTAGGGCATTTTCATTCCCAAGTTACAAGTAGACTTAATAACAAGTGCACATGGTAAACCTTATTTATGTTACTGATTTTGTTGTCTAGTCACAAGTAATGATAGCCTATGCCATTACATGACTATTCATTGCTGACAGTAAAGAATAACCAACATGACACTGCATAAGGCACTCAGCTCTTTCTGAAGTCTGGAGTTGATACTTGCCCAAGCCAAACTGACCCTACTAGTCCCATCATGCATGTCACAAAATTAATGTGTTGAATACCAAGAATTTGTTGACTGCTTCAAGGACATATGCCCTACTTAGGAGACTCACTATTGAGTACATTTATGTGGAGGGACTTATTAAGCAGTTGTCTTTGTAATTCCTTTGGGATTCCTTCTTACCTTCTGGGAATCAAGAGAGTGGTGTGGATAAGACTATGGTTTTATCTCTCTTTATTTAGCGTTTCATGTATCTAAGGATCAGACATCCAGATATTGAGATTTTAAAATTATATAGCTTTCCTTCACACTAACAGGATGATTGACACAGCTTTTTTGTTTGTTTGGTTTTTTTTTTTTGGGGGGGGGCTTCACTGCCCTCTGGGAATGGGAGGCCCAGCCTTGATCCTGCTGCATTTGAACTGCCAAGCCCATGGGCTGCAGTCCTGCACTCAACCACTATGCCACTGGGGCTCAGCCCGATTGACACAACTGTAATATTTTTTACATGCAACTAATGTTTTGCTGAAGTTTGAGTGTTTAAGAGAAAGTGCTGCTACAGCAGGTGGTGGGAAGAGAAAATAAAAATGTTCACCTCCAATGAATTGGTGCTCTGAGCAGACCACAACTGTGTATGGTGAGCTGGAAGACTCAGTTGATTGCACGTGGAAATCACCAATGGGAGATGTGTTAGGAAACATACCAGGTATTTTGTAACAAAAGTATTGCTACAAAATAGACACCTTTATTAAGCAAAAATATCAATGTGAAACTATTGATTCTTGATATATCCTTCATCTAGGCCTATACACGTCTATCTTTTAAATTTTTTTAAGGACTCTTATAGCTCTTATGACATTTCATACATCAATTGTATCAAGCATATTGGTACATATGTTGTCATAATCATTTCCAAAACATTTCCTACTTGAGCCTTTGGTATCAGTTCCTCTTCCCTCCTCCCTTCTTTTTAATTCTTAGGTGAAGACTTCTATGCTTTGTGATTTACACCATGCCAAATTAGAGACAGGAATCGGTTTCTTCTCAATATTCTTTGAGATTGGGGGGAAAGTCAGGCAAGATCAGAGCTATAGCATGAATAGGATAAGATTTTCCAGAGCAATTCTTATACTTGATACCCTCGGAGATTGAGCAGGTACATTATGGCGATGGGCAATACTTCTTTGGCTCAGATTTCCTGGCTCTTTTCTCATCAATGAAATTTTCCACTTTCTTAAAATTTCTCGACAATAAACTCCCATGACCATATTATGTGCTTTGAGAAAATTCATTAAGATTATTTATTTGAAACCCTAAAAAAACAGTTACTGTACTCTTCTGTGCTGGTTACTCTGCCTTGGGTTGAATCTGGCCCAGGTTTTCTTGGGAATAACTATTTTTAAAAAAAATCTCTTATTGGAGCTCTTACATTTCTTATCACAATCAATACATTCCTACAATGTGTCAAGCACATTTGCAAACATGCCACCATCATCATTTTCAAAGCATTTTCTTCCCACTTGAGCCCCTGATATCAGCTCCCCATTTCTTCTCCCTCCCTCCCCCACGGGCTTTCCTCATGAACCCTCGATAAGTTAGAGATCATTTGTTCCATATCTTACATTGTCTTTCCATCGCTCCTCACCCACTTTCCACTATTCATCCCCCGGGAGGGGATTGTAGATTGATCCTTGTGCTCAATTCTCCCTTTCTCCCCCAACCTCCTCTAATCCTCCTGGTATCTATACTCTCCTTGTTGGCCCTGAGGGGTTTATCTATCCTGGATTCCCTGTGTTGTGGTCTCTTATCTGTAGCAGTGTGCATGCTCTGGTCTAATCTGATTTGTAAGATAGAATTAAGGTTATGATAGTGGAGTGGAGGAAGCACCAAAGAACTAGAGGATAGTTGTGTGTTTCATTGGTGTTATAATGCACCCTGACTGACTCATCTCTTCCCTGTGACCCCTCTTTGCGGGGATGCCCAATGTCTACAAATGGGCATTGGATCTCCATTCTATGTCCTCCCCCATTCACATTGGGTGTGTTTATTCTGGCTCTTAGATTCCTGATACCCCTTCCCATCGACACCTCATAATCATACAGGTTGGTGTGCTTCTTCCATGTGGGCTTTGCTGCTTCTGAACCAGATGGTCATTTGTTTATCTTTAAGCCTTTAAGACCACAGATGCTATATCTTTTGATAGCCGGGCACCATCGGCTTTCTTCACATTTGCTTATGCACACATTTTGTCTTCAGTAAACATGTCGGAAAGGTGAGCATTACAGAATGCTGTATTGTTAGAATAAAGTGTTCTTGTGTTAAGGGACTACTTGAGCCAATGTTCATCTGCAACCTTAATTCTTATCATTTAGATATGGATACATAGTTATATATTCCCCTCTCACAGTTTAGTAATTTCTTGCTTCTACATTGCCCTTGATTGAGCCCCATGAGGCATCCTATGACTGGGAACCACTATTTTATTGGATCTTTTAAATGAGAAACACACTTATAAGACTAAGACAAGTGAAAGAACTTTTCTGAAGTCATTCACTAATCACAGACATGTTTCAACATGGCTTGTTTGGAATAAACCTGTGCATGTATGAAGAACTGGAAACCTACTAGCAATGCTTTTGATTTACCATCAGAGACCAGATTGTTGGAGCCCTTGGTGGTCTCATTTTGAGACTGAGATTCCATTTGATTTAAAGGGTGTGGGGGAGGGCACACATCTAGGGATAATTGTCATTTTTTTGTTTTTGTTTTTGTTGTTTTTTTTGGGGGGGTATCACTGCCCTCTGGTGGTAATGGGAGGCCCAGCCCTGCTCCTGGAGAACTGTTGCTGGATTTGAACTGCCAGCCCTGCAGGCCGCAGTCCTGCACTCAACCACTATACCACCGGGGCTCAGCCCTGATAATTGTCATTTTTGAGTAACGTATTGAGTTGATAGAAGTTTGGCTGAAAATTATCTCAGTGACTGTCTTTGAAAAAATTAAAAGAATGGTGAAATAACATGTCTGCCTTGGTTGTTTATGGAGCTGCACCCGGGTTTGGGGAGCTGTGAATTGGCATGGGGGTCTTCAACATGCATGAGGGTGGCATGAAAGATGGATCATAAAAGGGGCTGTGACTTCTCACCATGAACAAATTCAGACTTATATGACCTGTACGGGTGAAGAACAGAAGAAACTGTATACTTGAGTTCCTACCAGGCCTCACGCTTAGCTGAACATGCTGTTCCTGATGTATTTCCTGTCCTGTGTCCTTCCATATTGTGAGATTCCATCAATTTGTTTTTGACTTAAAGTGATTGCATATGACAGAAAACCCACCCCTTAGGGTTTTCCAGGCACTAATCATTACAGAAGTAGACTTCCATAGCTGTTGTGGAGTGACTGGGTATGTTTGAACTTCTAACCTTTCAGTTAACAGTTGCTTAACTATTGTACCACCAGGACTTCATCCTCATATAAAGCTCAAGAAATGTTGTATTAAGTGGACACTTGTATTTTGAGTCTGGTTGCCATCTTAAACCCATAACCATAGATATGAGTGGCAGTCATGTGCTTATGTTAATTTTATGATTGAGATGTAGGGGTGGAGTCTAGCTTGGAGGTAACCACTGAGTAGCCAATGAGGCCTCTATGTGGGCGTGGCTTTCTCCTGAGACTTTTGGGAAATATCGCGATATTTCCCTCATGAAGATGAGAAGCTATCTTCCCCAGTGGTTGGGAGTTAGTTTCAGAGAGATGATGAATCACGGACAAGACAAGATGGCAGCATCTGAGAGGCTGGAGGAGCCATCGGAGAGACCACACGGCTTTGCCCTGATGGAGCCTGGGTCACCACAAGGAGACCTCTGCCAGCTATGAGTTGCTTCTCCTGTTGATGACCCTGAGCCCTGGAAGCAAGGAGTCATGTGGAGACCCCTGCCAGCACCGGGATTCTGCATCCACTGACCTGTGACTTCGTGAGTCGGAAGGAGACTTTATAGACTGATTTCAAGCATATGGTTTAATATTGGACTTATGACTTTGAACTGGACTGGGTTCAATGTCCTGTTCCTCTTGTATATAGATCTTTTCCTTATATCCATATGCAAGTCTATGAATTTGTTCCTCTAGTCTACCCGGACTAACACAGTATGTTACTGCACTGAAATCTTGAAATGAAACGTTAGCATTATGAGTCCAAGGAGTGGTGGTGGTGGTGGTGGTGGTGGGGGCTGCCTGAGATCTGAATTGGATTGTAGTGACAAGAAGGTGAGGATAGTAACTGCATGTTGTAGGAAGAACAAAATTTCAGTTTTAACTCTGGCAACTATTCAGAGGTTCGAGTAGGACCTCAGGTTTTTTCCTACCTGTGTTAATACTTTTTACCTAACCAACAGGTAGTGCTTGTTATATACAAAACACTAGTTCAGACATTTTCACCTAATTGTTCCATAGCAACTTAACTGATAAAGAGCCCAGCAAGGCCTGCTGAGACTTTCTTACAGCATAGATTTTTAATCTATCAACTCTTGAATTAGAACAAGAAACCTGTGTTTGTTCTAGTGTGCTGTGCATTTCATAGTTCAAACCATGAAGTTATGTTGACCAAGGGTGTGGGAAGCAAAGGTACAAAGAGGAAAAGTAACTTGCCTGAGGCCATCTAGCTGAGTAAATGGTGAACTGAGATTTCTGCTCTGAACTCTTCCGTTTTTTTGTTTCCTTCAAAAATATCTACTTTTCTCTGTCATCTCCCACACCACTCTACTACTTCTAGGTTCTATAATTCATTGCAGTGGCTACAAAGAACTCACAATTTTCAGAATTATAGTTTTTGTGTGGAAATGAACAGGTTACGATGTAGGTGAGAAATGCTCACGATATAGTTGCTTGGTCAAAATATGCCACAAAGTTCTTTCAGGGTTGCTAATAAATGTTCACAGGCTACTCCACAGTAAGCCTCAACCCAGAGTCACTCAGGTCCAGCTCTGTGGGACAGTGAACCCAACTCCTAGACCTAAATGCTCAGAGGCACCCCACTCCAGCAAGCTTCAACCCTAAGGCACTTCCAATTCTGTGGGTCAGCAAATCCAGCTTCTCCAATTAAGTGTCCATAGACATTCCACTCAAACAAGCTAGCTTCCCAAACAAACTAGATTCCCGCTCAAAAGCACTCAGCTGTACTTGCTCTGTGAGATGGGGAGTCTACCATTTGGTCTCGGGCTCTAGCACCTGGTTCTCTTGCTGCTACTGCAGTCACTCATCTGATAACACAGCTGTCTTCTGGATGAAAAAGGTTCATTGCACAGGAACTTGGGGTCCAAAAGGTGTGCTCTACTGGTAGTAAGCTCCTGGCTCTAACTGGTAGGAAGACTCCCACTCCTGCTTCTCAAGAGGGATCATTTTATACCCAGCAGGAAGGCCATCACAATGAATCCTGTCAACAGCTACTCACAGGTGAAGCTTATCAATGCCTCTCTACTTTTTAACCATTCAGGAAAAGGTCATTTGATGGGAGTTACAGAGACTTTGGCTGGAAGAACCACATTAATCATTCACTGCCCTTGCACCTTCTAATTTCTGTAGCTTTGGTGCCCCTATTATTCCTATTGGAATTAATAGTGCTTTTTTCATGCCATAATTAATGACGGTGTCAGTGCTCATGTAGTGCTTGCAGCTGCACAGGATATTATCATTGAGCAATTTTCAGGAGGCCCAAATTCTTTTCACTTTGAGTAAGTAAGAATAGTGCCTCTGAGCTCATCTGTTGATCACCTTTGCTACTGAGAAGTCTTTCCCAAATGTTTGAGGTTCCCTCCTCATGGAACCCTTTGAAGACCCCCTAGTTTGCTTCTTCATGGAGGACTGAGTGGATTTGCTTTGGGAAGCTATGCAGGCAAAAGTCTGAGAGGTGGTGTACCTTTGGGGTGTGGTCCGGGGTTCATACATTGCTTTACTGTTGTTGCTTCTGCGTTTTCTTGGAAGAAACCTCATTGGAAATACATGTGCTGCCCCACCTGATAGTGGTAGCTATAGCAAAGGAAGCAAATGGTTTCTTTTCCAGGATGAGCCTTATAATATAGTAGTGTCATATTTAGCCTGCCGCTATGTGTAGTGGTGACTTTATGGATGATTTCCCCCCCCCAATTCTGTTTTTCTTTTCTGTGGGCATCACTGTCCCCTGGTGGGAGTAGGAGAGCCAGCCTTGCTCCTGGAGAGCTGCTTCTGGATTTGACTTGCCAACCCTATGGGCCGCAGTGCTGCACACAACCACTACGCCACCGGGGCTCAGCCCTGTTTTTCTTTTGTATGTAGGAAGAGCATATATAATTTTTCATCTTGATTTGTATCCTTTGCTACCAAGCAGTGCTTAGGTTCCTAGGATGATACTATAAGTAGCCTAAGGCTTGGTGACAGTAGTCCCGCCTTCCTCACATTCTGGCAGTGGAGAGGCTACTGAAATAAATTAAGGGAGTTGGTGTTTTCCCCTTGTCATATTTTTGATCAAATGAAGCATGACACTCCCCACTTTCTAAATGACGCTGTGGGTAACAGTTGGTTCTGTGTGGACAGAATACCCCTTGCTTACCATGAATGAATTGCTCTGGGTGTTTTCCCATGCTTCTACTGTGAGCCCATAGAGCAACCTGTATACTAACATCTAGTAAATCACAGGTCCAAGGGTATAATGGCCCACAGGCAGAAAGCAGGGGAAAAAACCTTCCCTACATAACCTTTCAGAATTTTCAAGTCATCAATTTAATGCAATTTTTAAATGGTTATGTTGGTGGGCATGTCTGTGACAGGCGGAGATACCACTATACTAACGAGGAAGTGACTCATGTCTGTGAAAAGGCTTAGTGTACAACATCTCCTTTTGATTATTTCCTTTAATATACCAAACATTTATGTGTAATATTTCAAATTAAACACCACAAACTTCTTTCTCTCTCACTGAATTTTAGTTTTCTACAAATAATCTTAGAATAATTCCAGTAAATAATATTTTAGGGAACAACAGCTCTTGTACTTGACACATCTTTATTGCATGCTGCATTTTTCTGCACATAACTCTATTGCCTGGATTAACAAACATTGCCACAGGACTCAGGGGTTGTTTGCTTATGTGTTTGTTTTTAAAAACCTCTTAAAAAGAATCACTGCCATCGAATTGATTCTGACTTACAGTGACCCCATAGCACAGGATTTCATAGAACTGCCTCTGTGAGTTTCTAAAATGTGACTCTTGGCAGGAGCAGAAAGCCTGGTCTGTCTCCCTAGCAGCGGCTAACTGCTGACTGGGTGGTTAGCTGCCCAACACATAACTACATCACCAGGGCTTAGATCACTGTGTTTATAGTTATCAAAAGCTATAAACAATATGCATTTCTTCTTTGTTAGGGAGACTTAGATGCTTAAACACTAATGTAGTGAGGATTCTTAAGTACAATGAAGCTCTAAGTTAAGGTTTTATGTTTCTTTTGAAATCCATATGTGTAGGCTACTTGTTCTTGGACTGCCTTTGTCTTTTGAGTAAAAATGCTATTACAATTAATGTAGACAAAGGCTTACCATTTCCACAAAAACAAAATTAGAGGCAGATTTTTCTTAGAGCACAAAAAGACCAAGCCAAACCCATTGTCAAGAAGTTGATTCCAAACTAAGTGTACCACAGGGTCCTCCTCTGAGAGCATAAAAACAAATGAAAAACAAATTCTGACTGCTATATTTTCTCCCTCAAAGCCACCTGTAGGTTTGAACTGCTGAACTTTCAGCTAGCAGCTGAGAGCTTAACCAGTGAGCCACTAGGGCTCCTTTCTTAGAGTACCAAAGCCTAAATCAAGATCACTGCCATGGAGTTAATTCCGATTCCCAGCAACACTGCAGGGCAGAGTAGAATGGCCTTGTGCATTTCTGGCACTGTAACTGTACTGGAGTAGAAAGCCCTCTCTTTCTCCCAAGGAGAAGCTGGTGGTTTTGAACTGCTGACCTTGCAGCTAGTAGCCCATCTCTTAACCACTATACCATCAGGGCTCACTCTCTTAGAACACAGAGCTACCAAAAGAGTTGTGTTTTTATTTACCAACCTTTAGACTAGAATTGGAAATGTGTGTTCATTCTGTTTGTGCATTAAATAGTTGAAACTATGAAGGTATATATTGAGAAAGTGGGAAAATATGGGAGGGAGAGTTTATCTTACTGCCTTCACGAAGTGCACTTGCCACAGTATGTAATTATCTTTTCTTTAGGTTGTGTATTGGATACTCCCATGCCTATTATGAACTGTGAAATCTATTGCCTTGTTCATGACAGCTCGGATCATGATTACATGGAGTTTTAAGTTGGTCAGTTGGTATTGACACATAGCAGGGAGCTCATTTTCGCAACCTTGAGTCATTACTTTATAACTCCTTTAATGTTGTGATGATTGTAATAATTTTAAACTGCTCAGCATCTGAAGCTGACTCAACAGGAAATTGGATTTTGAAGCAAACTCATTTTTTTCCTTAAATGCTTAATGGATGGCTGCCTTTTTTCATTTTCCTTTTTAAAGACTAATTTGTGACTAGCTCTTGGCATCAGAAAAAGCAGAGGATGAAGGGGTGTACACGATGCCTTCAGTCTTCTGGCCTCTTGCAGCTCTCTAATTTTTGTGCACGGGAATGTGACTGAGAGGGAGGATTGGCACCTTTGAAAATTCTCCTCGTTTGTTGGCTGATTAGAATAGTATAGTTGGAAATATACCTGGTATGTTCTCTACCATTTGGGAGGATTATTAATAAAAACTCTTCTTGGCAATTCACATCGAATGGCTTCATTTTACAAGTGTAAAGAGCTTTTATTTTTGGAGTACATGGAAGTAAACAGATTGTTGTTTTAAATTTAATTAAGAATAGCAGTAATTTTCCTGGAATTTTATAAGATTAACTCAAAGATAAATCAGATGAAATCATCATATAGAGTTGCAGAGATAATCAAAAGAGCCAAAATATATTTTGCACTAATATATCATTTCTGTATTTGTAACAGTGATTGTGGTATTTGTGAGTGCTGATTTGAAGTCCTTTGTTCAATTCATTTGTGTGCTTACTTAGAAACCTTACTTTTAACATCCATTCACGTGTTAGTTTATCTCTTTCTCGAGAAGATTTTGCTCTGGGAATTCAGAGTATAGTCTTGGTAGTCAAAATGTGTAGATGGTTTTGTATTGGTATAGCATCTCAGATCCTCAGGTAATTTGGACTATATACCCATTATCTGAGGGCTCTTCTTCTCTTCGTTTCCAATTTTGTGAAGTAGGTCTTTGAGACAATATTACCAGATGTAGGAGGATAGCAAGGTGTGTGGAAACTGAGGGGTTGAATATGATATGTTGGTTGGGGATAGCCCATGGTGTTAGGAGTTGGAGAGGAGGCAGATGCCAGGTTTTTGTGGGCTATGAATGTTGTGTTCAGGAGCTTACAGTTCTTTTACCATGAGAAAGATCATGTTGCCACTGAAGAATTTTGAGCAGAACGAGCTTCATTTGGAATTCAAAGATATTAGTTTGGTGGTTGTTGGAGAATGGAGAATTTGGGGGACCAGATAAGAAGCAGGGAATGGAGTAAAGACAGTTGTGTGCGTAGTTAAGGCAGGACATTTGAGGCAGAGTAGTGATATACAGAAGAAATATTCAGGAAGAATGCTTGAGAAGTAGAACTGGAAGGACTGGGAAGACATGGGATGGGGGATTGATAAGGTGCTGATTATTGAATCAAGTAAGTTTTTGGTAATTGAGTCAAGTGTTGGAGCCAGTGTTACTTCCTGTGGAAAAATTGTGTTTGTGATTCTAGAACCTACTTTCAGGAATGAATATGCAAATCAGAATATATTTTATAAAATAGAAAATGCCTTGAGGCTGAGCCCCGGTGGCGTAGTGGTTGAGTGCAGGACTGCAGCCCACTGGATTGGTGGTTCAAATCCAGCAGCAGCTCTCGAGGAGCAAGGCTGGGCTTCCCACTCCCACCAGGGGGCAGTGTGGCCCCCCCCCAAACCAAGCAAACAAAAAAAGAAAATGCCTTGATCACTGATATATCTGAAAGCTGTACAACCAGCCCAAACCAAACCCACGGCTGTGGTGTCAATTCTGACTATAGCAACACTATAGGACAGAGGACCAGGAGCCACGATAGTGTAGTTGTTTGGGTGTTGGGCTGAGATCTGCGTTGTGAGCAGTTGGAAGCCACCAGCAGCTTGGAGGGAGGAGGACTGGGCTCTCTACTCCTGTAAACAGTTACTGTCTCGAAAACCCACAGGGGGTCCCTGTGAGCCAGCAGTGACTCGACAACAGTGAAGTCAATCCTATTCTATAGGATTTCTGAAGCCATAAATGTGGAGGGAAGCAGATTGCCTCATTGACTCCCATGAAGTGGCTGGTGAGTTCCAGCCATGAACTTTTCTGTTCGCAGTCAATTGTGCCACCAAAGCTCTTTGGAAATTATCCAACATCTGTGCCATCGAGTCCGTTCTGACTCAGAGCAACTCTAGAGAGGCTTTCTAAGCCTGTAAATCTCAATGGGAACCGATTGTTTCAATTTCCAATGGAACAGCTGATGGACTCGAACCCCTGACTTTGAAGTTACGATCCAGTGCTGACCCAACAACTCCACAGGGCTCTTTTCGAAGTGGCATAGATCTTTTAAATGACCAGCTATTTAGGTTCTTAACAATGACCACAGTCATATTTATCAAGCATTCTTCTCCTATTAGAATCCTGACTGAGAAATTTGGTACTTCAGGGAAGAATTTTTAAAATTGAATAGTTAAATTGGTATATATTTGGCATATCATAAAATCCAGCAGTTTGAACATATCAATTCTTAAGGAAGGCAAAATCCAAGAACCATATTCATTGCCATCGGATAAATGCTGACTCACAGTGACCCTATGAGACAGGGTAGAACTGTCTCTCTCAGTTTCCAAGATTCTAAAACTCTGTTCAAGTAGAAAGACCTGCCTTCTTCCTGTGGAGCAGCTGGTGGTTTCAAATTTCAGACCATGCTGTCCTTTAAGGAATATATTACTTGTTAATTCTTTTAAAAAATTTGAAGTCAGGGTGTCAGAAAATGACAGATTGAATCATATTAATTTGCCTTCCAATCTCCCACGCCTTTAATTTTCCATTGGGATGTTTATTACATGATGGATGTCTTTGCATTCTGGAGAAAAATGTTGTTGACTTGACTTTTCCCTTCGTCAAAATCCACGAAAACACTGAGATGGTTTATTCTTAGAACCCAGTATCAACGGAATTTTTGTAAAAACAAAATGACTTTTTAATTTATCAACCTTTAGACTGGAATAGAGCTTCCATTTTGTTTTTGTTTGTCAAAAGCAGAGTTACATTTTAATCTGTTTTCCTCTAGTTTCTCTTAGGCAGCATTGATTCGATGGGAGTGAGTTTGCGGGGGTAGCATTTGGCTATTTATATTGGAGGCATCCATTCTCTTTTTAACAGATTTATTGGCAAATAATTAACACTGAACAATTTAATTGTTCAGTCATATTAGGAAGAGTTGTACAATCATCACCACAATGAGTTTTTGAATCCCTTCTTGTTTTGGTATAAATCAATTAGCTATTCAGTTTGCTGATGGTGGTGATAGATAATTTGAATCAGAAAGTTAATATGTTCATGTTAGGCTTTGGGTAGTTCATGGGATTTTCAATATTCTGTATGAATACTACAGTTCAAATGTACCATTTTTTCTCCGGTCTTCCTTACTCAGTGAGGAAGTGAGGCAGGCCATTGAAACTACTATAGCATGGGTCAGGTGTATCTTAGTCCTTAAAGTAACATGCTTGCTTTCCAACACTTTAAAGAGGCCTTGTGCAGCAGATTTATCCAATGCAACACATTTGATTTCTTGATTGCTGCTTCCATGAGCATTGATTTCAGATCCAAGCAAAACTACAGCCTTGACAATTTTGATCTTTTCTCCATTTATCACGATATAAAGTATGGATCCAGTTGTGAAGATTTTGGTTTTCTTTATATTGAGTTGTATTTCCTACTGAAGACTGCAATCCTTGATCTTCATTCAGCAAGCGCTTCACTTCCAGCAACAAAGGTTGTGCCATCTCTATCTTGCAGGTTGTTAATAAGCCTCCCTCTAATCTTAATGCTGTGTTCTTCATGTAATCCAGCTTCTCTGATGATTTTTTTAGTATGTAGATTGAATAAGTACGGTGAGAGGACCGACCTTGCTACACACCTCTCAGGATTTTAAACCATGCATCTTCCCTTGTTCTGTTTGCACCACTGCCTCTTGATCCAAGTACAGCTTTCATATAAGCATAATGACATGCTCTGGAATTCTAATTCTCTTCAAGGCAGTTCTTAGTTTGTTATGATCCACTCAGTTGAATGTCTTGGCATAGTCAATACAACACAAGTAAACATCTTTCTGGTATTCTCTGCTTTCAGTCAAGATCCATCTGATATCAGCACATCCTCTTCAGATTAAGCACATTCCACATCTTTTACTGATTCCAGCCTGTACCTCTAGCAACTCCTTGTCAATGTTGTTGAATGATCTTCAGCAAAATTTAATTTGCATGTAATATCAGTGATACTGTTTTATAATTTGAATATTCTGTTGGGTCACCCTTTTAAAAAATGGGTACAAATATGGATTTTTTCCAGTCAGATGGCCAAGAAGCTGTCTTCCAAATTTTCTGGCATAGATAAGTGAGTACTTCCAGTTCTTTATCAGCTTGTTGAAACTGTTTGATTGGTATTCTTTTTTTTTTTTTTGCTTCACTGCCCTTTGGTGGTCGTGGGAGCTACCCAGCCTTGCTCCTGGAGAGCCGCTGCTGGATTTGAACTGCCAAGCCCATGGGCCGCAGTCCCGCACTCAACCATTACGCCACTGGGACTCAATCCATTTGATTGGTATTCTGTCAATTCCTGGAGTTTTGATTTTTTTTCAAACCATTGTATTAGTACCTAATTCAGACATTATACCATGGGACAGTTCAATCACATCAAGCAGTGTTGTACAATTACTATCAAAATCAGTTTCAAGGCATTTTCTTCCCTTTTCGACAACTTGGTATTAGCTCTGTTTTACTCCTACCCCCTTGCATCCCCTGCCATACCCCCAGGAGCTCTTATTCTTTTTGGCTAATACTTTTAGTGCATCTTGGACTTCTTTCTTCCTTCAGTACCCTTGGTTCTTGCTCATATGCTGCCCCATGAAATATTTGAATGTCAATGATTGAACAGAGACAAACTCCAATATGAAGAAAACACAGAAAATATTAAAAAACAGATCAAGCACAAAGTATACTAGAAGGATAATTAAGTGACACGGATTTAACCATTCAAGCCAGATTTATTATTGTAATCTACTATAGTCATAACTCCAATACTCTGATAACCAGGGTTATTGCTATCCCTCAATTATGGTTAGAGGGAAATCACTGGAGGCTTATTCCCTGTGTAAATCCTGCAAATGTATTTTGGGCTTGAACTCCCATCCATAGTCTTCTGAAGACTAGACTCTTACAAGCTCTGATATTGTCCTCTCTTTCAGATTTGGATTATATAATTTTCAATCCTTGGATAACATATGTTGGTGTACTTCTCCCGCATGGGCTTAGTTGATGTCCCTCTTGTTTGGAAATAAACATTTAAGACCCTGGATGCTATTCTTTCTGATAGCTGGGCACCATCTAATTTCTTCTCTACACTTTGCTATAGTACCAATATCTTCTGTGTTTCCTTCCTGTGGGCAATGATCCAGCAGTGAATCCTTGTTTTTGGCTAATACTTTTAGTGCATCTTAGACTTCTTTCTTCCTTTAGTATGATTGGTTCTTGCTCATATGCTGCTCCTTGAAATGGTTGAATGTCAAGTAGTTCTTTTTCACTCTGTATGCTTTAGACCTTTTGATGCCCCTTAAATCATTAAATATTTTGCTAATCGAATCTTTCAATAATGCAACTCAAGACTTGCATTTTTTTCTTGAATTCTTTCAGTATAAAATATGCTGAGCATGTTTTTCCTTTTTGTTTTTATAACTCTAGGTCTTTGTGCATTAAAATGTATTAGATACTTTTCTTGGAGGCTCTTAACATCTCTTATCACAATCCATACATACATCCAGTATGTCAAGCACATCGGTACATATACTGCTACCATCATTTTCAAAGCATTCTCGTCCCACTTGGGCCCCTGATATCAGCTCCCCATTTCTTCCCTGCCTCTCACTCATCCTCTCTCATGAACCCTTGATAAGGTATTGATTATTATTTTTATATCTTACATCATCCTCCTTCGCCCCTCATCCATGTTTCTGTTGTTCATCCCCCTGAGAAGGGTTTATTGATTGATCCTTGTGATCGAGTCCCCCTTTCTTCCCTCTTCCTCTCCTAATCCTCTTGGTAACTCTACTCTCCTTGTGGGCCCTGAGAGGTTTATCTATCCTGGATTTCCTGTGTTGCAGGCTCTTACCTGTAACAGTGTGCATGTTATGTTCTAATCCAATTTTTAAGGTGGAATTGAGGTCATGATAATGGAAGGAAGGAAGCACCAAAAACTAGAGGAAACAAATTCCAGTAGCAAATTAACAGACATTGCCAACAGACTTGAGGAGGCAGAGAATTATACCAGTGACCTAGAGCAGTGGTCGGCAAATTGCAGCTCACTAGTCATATGTGACTCTTTCAGTGTGAATGTATGATAAAGTAATATTGAAAGCATTTGAAAGTTATTATTTCATATCATGATGATTTCATTTGTTTGGAAAAACATATTTAAGGCTCTTGAGTAATTTTAAAGTTGTTAGGAGGGACAGGATTGGCTCTTCGGTCTCAAGAGTTTGCTGACTCCTGGCCTAGAGGATAGCTAGACAGAGCAGTCAAATAAGACAAACAGATATGCTGACGAAAACCTGAGAGCCATCTCTGATGCTGTGAAGAGGAATAATATTAGAATAATTGGACTACCGTAATAAGACACAACAAAGACGTCAACAGCAAAAATAGTGAGGGAATTCTTAGAGGAAGAGTTCCCCAGCTTAATAAATGAAAATCAGGCAACCATTCAGGAGGCCGAGAGAACACCAGTCAAACTGAATTCCAAGAAGTAACCAAGACACATAATAGTTAAATTATCTAATTATGAGGAAAAGAAGAAAATCATGAGAGCAGCTAAGGAAAAACAAATATATAATATTTTACTTTCTTTTCTTTTTTTTTTAGGCATCACTGCCCTCAGGTGGTGGGAGTAGGAGGCCCAGCCTTTGCTCCTAGGAGCTGGAATTGAACCTCCAACCCAGTGGGCCGCAGTCCCGCGCACAACCACTACACCACCGGGGCTCAGCCCTACTTTCTTTTCTTGAGCTGCCCTTTGGAGTTTTCTATTCAGAAATTTGACCTCATTCCTTCCATTTACCTTAGCTATTCTAAGATTAAGAGCAAGTTTCAAAGTCTCATCTGACATCCACTTAGATCTTTTTCCCTTTCCTGCTTCTTAAATGATCTTTTGCTTTCTCCATGAGTGATGTTCCATAACTTATCAGATCTCCTGTCAGTAGTGCAATGTTCTTGAAATTCGTGTGGCATAGACTCAAAGTTGTCTTCTGGCTCTCTTGGATTAGTTTTAATTTTCTCCAGCTTTAATCCAGATTTACATATGAACAATTAAGGTCTGTTCCGTAGTTGGTCTCTGGTCTGTTTTAAATGCTGATATTGAATTTCTCCATCATCTTTTTCTACAGATGTAGTCAATTTAATTTCTGTGTACTCCATCTGGAGAAGTTGGCAAAAAGGTATTTGTGATGATAAATCTATTGGTCTTGCAAAATTTTATCATATTGTCTCCTGTTTCATTTCTCTCACCAAGATCATATTTTCTAGTTATTATTCCTTCATCTTTGTTTCCAACTTTTGCATTCCAATTACCAATCACTATTGGTAATCAGTAATCAATTTCAGATCAAAGTCTGCTAGACTTCTTCAATTTCTTATCACTACTTTTTATATCCTGTTGGTGGTTGGTGCACAAATTTTAATAATAATTGTATTAATGAATTTCCTTTTATGAGAATAAACATCATCCTTCACAGACAGCACTGCACTTCAAGATAGATGTTGAACTTGCCTTTTTCATGATGTATGCAATACAATTTCTCTTGATTATATCATTTCTGACATACTAAGTCATATGATTTTCCAATGAAAAATTATTTATATCAGTCTATCTCACCTCACTTATGTCTAAGGCATATTTATGTGTTCCATTTCATCTTTAGTGACTTTTAAAAGCTTCATATTCATATTTCATACATTCACTTTTTAATTGATGTTTATAGTTATTCCCATTTTGGGTCATGCCTCATCATCAAATGAAGGTCCCTAAGGCTTTATTCCCAAAGATTTTGCTTCTTCATCATCATTATGGTCAGCACTACTTTTAGAAGGCAGCTCTTCCTTAGTCATGGATTGAGTTCCTTCCAACCCAAGAGGCTCATAGTCTGGAACTATTTCTAACAATGTTCTGTTTCTATTCATTAGATTTTCAGTAACTGACAATGTTTTCATAGGGTTTCCAGTCACTAATTCCTCCAAAGTGGACAGTCTATTCCTTCTTTGTAGGCTCTTCTCACTTTCTACGTTCCTTTGAAACCTGTTCACTTTGGGTGACCATGTTATTATTGGAAATGACATAGCTTCCAGCATCACAGCAACACACAAGCTACCACTGCATGACAAACCGACAGATAGATGGTCGTGTCTGACATTAAGCTAGTTATTGAATCTTGATGATGAATCTTTCTTAACTGTTAAGTGGTGACAGTGACTCCTGCTTCATAAAAGTGTGGTAAAAATTGAGATTTTTTTTCTTAGTAAAAAGGGTTTCATAGTAAAACCCCTAATAAAGTGGGTGTTCACTAAGTAGCTCTTATCCTGCACCAGTCAACTTGAAAATTTTGTCTCTTTAATGCTCTAAAATGTACTTTTTCTGTTTTGAGTAAACTATGTAGAGAAAAAGAAAAAATCAAAATACACCATCTGGGATTTCCATGCTTTAAGAACAAATAACTACTGAATAAGAGTAAAAATGAAAATGAGGAAATTATATTTGAGTGTTTTATAGTCATGAAAAAAATCCCCCAAGAAATAACCAATATCACATCATTTTCACTTCTCTTGATTCCTCTCCTCAGATAGGACCTTGTTAATAACTTTATTTCTCTTGCCTTGAGAGTACCAGTGGTGCATACATTTTTAGCCAATGAGAGCTAGCATAGCAAGCTGTGCTGCACACTCTTAACAAATGAATATGAACCTACTATGGCATAAACACTTAGCTGATAAGTACCCTATGTATTCTTGCTTGAGTTAGTTCTGCAAAGGGTGTGGTTCATTTTCTGTGGCCTGTCATCTATTTCCTCTTTTTAAAAAAATATTGTTAATTGGGTGAAACTTCACAGAGAAAATCTGTTTCATTCTTTTTTAAAAAAAATAACTTTAGGACTGAGCCCCGGTGGCGTAAGTGGTTGAGTGCGGGACTGCGGCCCGCGAGCTTGGCAGTTCAAATCCAGCAGCAGCTCACAGGAGCAGCACTGGGTAGCTCCGACGACCACCCGAGGGTAGTGATATCCCCCAAAAAACAAACAAAAAAAAACCAAACAAAAATAACTTTAAAATAATTTTTATTGTGGTCTCTTACAGCTCTTATAACAATCCATACATCTGTTGTGTCAAGCACATTTGTACATATTTTGCTATCATCCTTCCTTTTCAAAACATTTTCTTTCTCCCTCCCCTCTTACACCCTCATGAACCCTTGATAAATTTTTAGTTTTATTTTCATTATCTCACATCATTAGCTGTCTCCCTTCACCCCATGTTTCTGTTCTTCATTACCTTGGGGATTGATCACTGCGATCAGGTCCCTTTGTGATTTAGGTGAAGGTTTGCAGAGCAGATAATCAGTTTTACTTCAACAATTGATTCACATTTTGTTTCAAGGAATCCAATTCAATTGCCTTCAATTATTGATCATCCCAACTCCTTGCAGGGTTTCCTGTTTCCATTTCTCCTTCTTTCCCAACTAACTCTGTGAATATTGTCCTTGGGTAAATGCTGTCCTTTTGATCATGAATGACTGACTATCCTAACTTGGGATGAGTTCATTTTCATACTTGAAGGGCGACAAGAGAAATAGTCTTGTGGGTCCTCCATATCGGGAGATACAAAAAGTTGCATGTTCAATAACTGCTCACAGCTTTTAAGATGCCAGTTGCTAGTCACTAGAGTAGGATATAGACCACTGTCTTTGTGAACTATGTTATGCCAATTGGCTTTGGTATCCTGAGACCAAGGCCCAGTGACTCAAACAATACATGGATTCTTTATTATATGCTACCTCTTAAAATGGTTGAATGTGCAAATCAGTTTTCAATTAACTGTGCGTACACATTTTTGTCATGTTATCGATCACAATTTCCACAATGTGTTATCATTTATCTTCTCTTTGCTCTCTGTGTTTCCTGTTTCCATTCTTCCTTCTTTCCTCACCTTTCCTTCCTTCCAAACTTGGTCGTTGGGCAAATGCTGCCCTTTTTATTCCAATTGGTTGATTATTCTGGAATGGTGTCTACCACTCTTGTGTTATTTTTTTTTATCTTGTAGACCTGCCTCTAGTTTAGCTAAAAATTGGCCTTGGGTAATTGAGTTCAGTTCCAGGTCTGATGGATGATTAAGGTCATAGTTACAGAGTTTCACCAATCTGTATCCAACCAGTAAGCCTCTTTATTTATTTATTTTTAATGATTTGGGATTTTTTCAATCCTTTTCTCTCACTCTACCCAGGAACTTCTAATGTGATCCCTTTTTCTATATTATATGAAAACTTGAATTAATTACTAGGGAGAGGAAAATCCCCTACTGATATCAGAGTCACTAATGGTATGGCTAGCAAAAGTACCAAACCTCAGAGAAGCCATCAGTCTCAGGAGGAGAATGGATTTTTCTTGAGTATCTTCCTTTTGAGCAGCACCCCTATATTAGCATGAATGCTATTCTTGTTTTATTTTTGCTTCAGTTGTTAAGAGACTCAAAATATCAAACATTGTATGTTTACAGTAGCTGTAACATCTGGGAAGTTCATAGACTTATTTCCTTCTTCTATATAGTTTCTATTGTAAGGAGCTTGTTTTGTAAGAGTACGACACCCTACTGGTGCACTGGGTGAGAATTGGGCTGCTGACTGAATGGGTGGAGGTTTAATCTACCAGCTTCTCTATAGCAGAAAGATAAAGCAGTCTGCTCCCATCAAGATTTATAGCCTTAGAAACCCTATGGTGGAGTTTTACTCCACTCTATATGGTGGCATATGGGGTACATGTTGAGCTGCTAACCATAGGGTCAGTAGTTCAAAACCACCTGAAATGTCTGTTAGGATTTATGGTGCTTGGCACAATGGATGGATGTATGGATTGTCATAAGAGCTGTGCAAACACCCAATAAAATGATTTTAAAAGAGGTACAAGTTGCAGTCTTGTAAAGTCACAGAGACAGTTCTCTCTGTCCTATAGGGCCACACAATGAGTTGAAATCAATTCCTGTGAAGTTTCTATCTTCTTAAGATTTTAAAAAAAGTTTTATTAGCACTTACTCCACACATCACATAACTCAATAGTTAAATCATATCAGGAAGTATTGTATAATCATCGCCACAATTTTAGTACATTCCCCCCTCCATTGGTTAAATTACTTCTGAAATGAGTTGTATAATCACTATCAGTTCAAGAGATTGCTTCTTTCCCCCTCCCACATACATTGTTCACGTCCCCAACCCCTTCACCCTCCCTATTTCTCACCCCACCCTACCTCCCCTATAGATCCTTACACCAATTCTTATCTCAGTGCCTCTCCTCCTTCTGTGCTTTTCAAACTGGAAAACTCAACAGAAACTGTGAAAAACAGAAAAAGATAAAGTGATAGGGATAAAATAGTAATAGAACTAACAATGCAAATAGTGGGCAAGAAAGAAAACACCACCATAAATATTTAAAAGGGCAGGGAAGGAATTTTTGTCATGGAACAGGCAAGAGGCTTGTGGGGGTCTGCCAGCAGCTTAATCTGACTAGATACTTGCAGATGGGTTTCGGGCTCCCACAGTCCTCCATAGTCTTCTACAAATTTTGTGTTCACAATTTAAACACTAGTATGTTTCCCTTTGTCATACTTGGATTTTGTTATTGTCAACTTTGGATCACAGAAGCTGGTATGTTTCTTCATTGTGGACATAGTTGCCTCCTGGCTAGGATGGCTGCTTGTTTGAATACAAACGTTTAAGACCCCAGACACAATTCCAACTGATAGCCATGCATCATTTGCTTTCTTCACCACATTTTCTGTAGCATTCTTATATTTTCAGTGATCATTTCATGAAAGGAAGTATTGATCAGGTAATTTAAAAAAATTAATTAAGTAGGATTGCTATGAGTCATAAGTGACTTATTAGTAGTGGGCTTGGGATATAAAATAACTTAAAGGCTTTAAGAAACAACTAGAGTGAATGTCAGACTGATTCATGTAGTTTACCATTAAATTAATTTAACATTTACACTAATCTGATTCAAACAGTTTGTGTATATAGTGTACTCTAAAGACCCAGGTTTCCAGCAGTAGGTGAATCATTCAATAAACTGTGATATCTTCTTAAATTAAATCCTAAAACCCTTGTATAATATTCAGTGTATAATATACAACTAACTATCAATGAACATGAATGGACTGATATGTTTCAACATGGGACCTCTCAAAACATAGCATAGAGTGGTAAAAGGGAGATATAATATCAACTACTCAGTGAAAATGGTAGAGAGTGCTACTTATCTTCTGGTGTAGTGTAGTACCTTATTTTATATGATTCTTCTAGTCATATGCTGTGAAAATACCCTCAAGTGACTTCAAATGACTGGATGAAATGATACAGATAAGGTGTATTGCACTCTACTGTGAGGTTGGTCAGTTTTGCCATCCTCCTGGGTTTAAAATGAGCAATTTCAGAAGCAAGAACAGATCTCACTAACATCAAGAAAGAAGGACCAAAAGTGTGGAACCTTTCCTCTGAACCCTGAGATCCTTGTGCTGAACTGTAGGAGACTACTTTGACAGCAGGAGAGTGGCAGAGGAGTTGCAGCAGCAGAACTCAGAGCCACACAGCTCAGGTCTTTTCTAACACATTCTGTGATCATAAGTATTGTCTGTGACTTCTCTCTTCCCATTGTTATGAATTATGGAACCACCAGAGAGGTAGGAGTGCTTTGTGAGGGATGGTTGGTATCACAATTGGTGAAAAGTTTGGAGGAGGGTGTAGGCATACACCTCTCATAGGAATCAGCTTTGGGAAAATGGTGAGTGTGCTTCTTCTCCTTCCTATTAACTAGAACACAGGGCTGAAAAACTACAACTAATGATAATGGTTACCCCAGAAGTGAAAGGCAGGGAATGGGAATACGTAGTGGAGGAATGTATCTTGTTCTCTATCTACACTAAACCGTAAAGAAGTCTCCTCTGTGTTTAGTGGTCACTCAGAGTGGAATAGCGATAATTCAGTAATGAATGAAGATTGTGTATGTTTGAGATCTCTGTGGTTGTTTTGAGCTGTTTCCTGATGGTGTTTAACAGTGACTTTCACCCACTTTAGTAAGTGATTGGATTAGAAGAAAATATTAATGTAAGTTTGCCTTTAAAACAAACCTGGAGGTCATAGCCATATTTATCGCTAAAGGAGAGAGCTGTAGTTGTGCATCCATTCTCACCCTCCTTTTTCGAAGATGTTCATTTATCATTAATGTAAACTTGCTGCTTGCTAGAGTTCTTATCTAACATTTTAAAGTGTCAGTTTGATCCCATGTAGTTCTTGAAAGAGCACAGTGCATTCATCACTAGTTAAGCAGAACAATTGGTTGATTTTAAGAAGACATCAGGGGATTACCTAGTTATTTATTTAATTAAGATATTAAAGATTATCTCATAAGAATTCATCTAACCATCGTGGCTCCAGAAAGTCTGAACTCTAAGAATTTGAACATCTGTTCTGCATTTCCGCCTTTGGTCAGGATGATTCTGCAGAGCATTTGATGAAATCTGTAGTAATGATAGCCATCTACCATCCATTCTTCTGCTCTCATGGCCGAAGAGGCAGTAGTTCATGGAGTAATGAACCACACAGTCCTCCTAGCCCTAATTCTGCTTCTTCTCCCCTTGTTATAGGCCATTATAGACCAATTGTACTTGGATAGGCACTCACAAGCTTTTAAGTTTCTAGGCAAAACACGGTGAACTTGAAGGTAGAACAGAATCTCTGAACACACTATTCGTTCAGTTAATCGAGATATTCCCTGAAGCAGTGATCCCAAACATCTACATCAAGGAACCACATCCCATGAGGTGTTTGGTTGAATGGAGCTTTTGCAGTGTAGAAGCCCGTGGTACAGGTGTTGCCATGAAAAGGCTAACTGCAAGAGGCCCATGCACCTTGGTGATTTTTCTTTGGCCTATGCCCTGGTCATGACATTGCCGGCTAAAAAGCTGAAATTCCCAACGACTAGAGTACCACACCCTACCTCAGTCTCTCCTCTGTATTTATGATATACTATTTAACTTGTTTATCTGGTTCTTAAAATATCCTTTCCCCTGTGAGAATGAAAACCCTTTAAGGGCAGATTTTTATCAGTTTTGTAGACTACTGTATTTTCTGCATGTGATAGGGTACTCAGTAAATATTTTTTGAATGTATAACTTCATGCATTCCCAACTGTTGTCATTAAATTGATTGCCATCCTCAATTTCAGATATCTCTTTGTTCAGTATTACTAAACATTCTGTTTTGAGATCCAGGAGACATTTTTTCATCTCTCTACAAGCAGTAACTATAGTTTAGGATAGGCTGATGAGAGGTACATTGAAGGATGATAGTCACTGGTGTTGGAAAAAGGCATCTTGCACTCAGTTATTAGTGGTTGGCTGTGAAAGGGAAAAAAGAAAAATCAAATCCCACTGCTCACATCTTAGGCACCAAACAGTATTGGTCAGTCCAAATCATTGTCTTATTTCTGTTCCCCTTTGTACCACTTCCTATATGATGCCATTTGCAGCACTTCTTCCTCTGATCCTAACCACTGGAGTTAGGTTGGACCTCACAAAGTAAAGGGAACAGTTCTCCAGACTACCAAGTCTGCCCAAGATCTCAGATGCCAACCTCAAGTTTGGAAATCCCCACCATCCTTACCTCTGACTACAAATCTGGGTTCCACGAGCCCCCCCTTCCAGGATACCAGCTGTAATCTCAGTGTGCCAAAATCTTTCTGACTTTTGAGCTACTGGCTGTGAATGTTGAGGTTTTCTTTATTGCCCTTAAGTTGTCAACCCAAATCTAAGGGGTCTCTAGCCCCCTTAACTCCTGAACTGCTGGGTTCCACTGTTCACCTGCATTCATTAATTCACTGTGATTCATAGAACTCATGGGAAGTGTTATACTTAAAATTGCAGTTTGATAACAGCAAAAGGATACAACTGTGAAGCAATGTAAAGAAAAAAAGAGTGAAATCTGGGAAGGTGGCTAGTGCAGAGCTTATGTGAACCTAAAATGTTCACTGTGCCCCTCCCCTGCCCCGTGAATCCCTCTCTTTCACCAACCAGGAAGTCCATGAAACTTTTGTGTCCAGAGCTTTTTATTAGGTCTCGCTGAATAATTCAAACTTCCTTGAAGTGAATTAATATCATGCAGACTTTCTTGAAGTAAGTCGATATCATGCAGTGGATCTATCTGGTCTACCTGGGTTTCCATACCTGCCCAGAGTCACCTCATTAATATAATGGGTTAGGGATGCTCTGGAACTCTCAACAAAGATACCAATGATTATTGGGGACTGAGAGGGTTTATTTTTGAGATCCTATGTGGTACAAACACTTCAAACACTTATCTGTGAACTAAAAGGCTGACATTTCCAGTCCGCCTAAATCACTGGTTCTCAACCTTCTTAATGCTGCTACCCTTTAATACAGTTCCTCATGTTGTGATGACCCCCAATCATAAAATCATTTTCATTGCCACTTCATGACTATAGTTTTGCCACTATTATGATTCGGGCAACCCCTGTGAAAGGGTCATTTGACCCCCAAAGGGGTTGCGACCCACAGGTTGAGAACTGCTGACCTAAAGGTACCTCAGAAGAACCTTGTCCTGGTGATCTAATTCCAAAGAGATCCAAAAACCCAACCGAAATGAACAAACAAAAAAATCTCACTACTATCAATTCTGACTCTTGATGATAGGACAGGGTAGGATGACCCCTGTGGGTTTCCAAAACTATGCATCTTTACAGGAGCATAGCATTTCATCTTTCTCCTGAGGCTTGACTGGTGGGTTCAAACAGCTGACCCTGACCCCACACGACATTACCAGGGCTTCTTTTCAGGAAGATCAAACCTGCATGAAATGCAGTTCTAGTGAGACCCACATGGATTGATTTGCCAGCAAATTGTTTTTTAGAGGTTTTCTCTCAGGTATGGAGGACAACAACTATATTCTTTGGGTAAAGTTAATATAAATTTTACACTGGCATGTTCTCCAAACACACTACCTACTTGTATTTTGCTAGACTAATTTGAATACCTTTAATAAAAATGATTTGTTTTGTTATTTTTACTTTGGAATAGAACTTTTTTGTAGCTTAATTTCGTCTCTTTTATAGTTAACACATTAAAGACAGGATATTTTAAAATCAAGAAGTTAAAAATCAAGCAACCAAATCAATGTGAAGGGGTGGGGAAGTGGTGGAGATCCAAAACCCACCTGTAAGTTAACACATTAAAGACTGCATGAACTGGGGATCCATCAGCAATATTTTGATTATTTGGTTTTCTTTGCTTAGATGCTATCTCTGATAGTAGATAAAAGGCTAGAGCTTTAGCTGTGAGTTGACCCTTAATAGATCAGTTAGTCTCAAAGAGAAAAAAATCTGTTTTGTGGCCACATTTTGTCCATCTGGTTAGCTAAGCACTACGAATATGTGAGCTTTGGGTCATCTCTCCTTTGGAGGAATCCAACCTTGGTATGGATATAGACTTGAGAGGTGGCTGACTAGTTGGTGACCCAGTAAGAGCTGTCTGACCACCCACTTCAAGAACAAATCTATTGTGATAAACTCACTTCCATTGGGTTAATGTTGTCTCATAACAACTTCCTGTGGGTTTCCAAGACTGTAGCTGTTTATGGGAGTAGATATCCCCGTCTTTCTCTCTCCGAGCTGCTGGTGACCACACAGATTGCAGTCCAAGGAGTATCCACTACATTGCCTGTGCTCCTATTGATTTTACATATGCTGACTGTACCACTCACTATTCAGGTCCTTCATTAGCAGCGAAGTGAACTTAGTGCTCTGGTGCAAACTGAATTGTAAGATGAAGAAAACCTCAGTGCATTAAAACACAGAAGACATCAACAGGTTTTGCTTTGCTGAGAAGTTAGGGCTTTTGTTAATGTTGTCCTATAGATGGTAAGAAGCCATTGGAAGTTGTAAGCTAGGAAGAGAGAGGTGGGAATTACTTAGTTTATTTTAGCTAAATGACCTAGATATTTTTGGTTTGACTATTTCATAGTACCAGATGGAATTAAACTTTTTGAAGAAGATGTTTTCCTGTAGCAAACTTCAATAGCAACATTTCTTATTTTTTATCCACATAGACTTCTATTGCTATAGGTTTTTAAATTATTAGTTTTATTGGCATATAATATCATAAAATTCAATAGTTCTACGATATTGAGAAGGATTACTTGTACAATTATCCCCACAACCAATTTTAGAACATTTACTTCTTTTCTCGTACTCATTGTTAGCTTCCTCATTTCCTTTCAACCTCCCCTGGCATGTCCATAGATAATTATTAGTTCAGTTACTGATTCTTGATTTACTTATCCTATATTTCTTTTTTTGTGAATTAAAGAGCAAGTTTATTAAAGAGAAAGATAGAGAAAAAGAAAGTAGGAAAAAGAAGAAAGACCTGAACAGGTTGAGAGAGACCAAGTCCTATGCCGGAGCCTTCCCCAGAGAGAGGCGGGAGGCCTCCTATATTTCATACAAAGCAGAATCAAAAAATAAAAACCCCTAACAACAGTGACAAAATAAATCAGAGAAAAACCTCAATTGAAAAGAAAGCATAAGCTATTATAAATGAGTTAATGTAAAATGGGTCAAAAGGGAAATCAGATGGTAAGGTATTTTAAACCTAATTACATCTGCCATAATCAACTTTACAGCACAAGCTGTCTGATCGCAAGAATATTCAGATTTTTGGACTATGATCAGAATCATAATCCTCATAGGGACTCTGAAATGAATTATTGGGTGTGCACTGTCATTCATAGCGTTCTACAAAACATGCTCGGAATTTAAGCTCTAACCCAATTCCGTCTTCTGAGCTTGGATTTTATTATTTCCAATCCTTGGATCTCACAAGTCAGTGTCCTCCTTCTGTGTGGATTTAACTGACACCTCACATAGATGGCCACTTGTTTTAGGATGAGCCTTTAAAACCCCAGATGCTATTCTTTCTGATAAATAGGCACCATCTAATTTCTTCACCCCTTTTTGCTATAGAACTCATATTTTCAGTAATCATTTAATGAGGGCAAGTATTGACTAAGGCTAAATTGTAAGAATGAATTGTTCCTATATTAGGGCTTATGATTAAATGAGACCTCAAAATCCATTCATATATCTCAACTTTATGTATATCTGGTCCTCTTTAGAGGCAACATTATAATCTTGTTGAGAAATAATTTAAATACCCTCCATGAAATGGTTGGTAATTCTAATAATAGTATCATTAATCTAGTCAATGGTATAGAGTTTAAAGAACCATTGAGAAAAATCTGTCTTCAAGGAAGTACAGCTAGACTTCTCCTGAGAAGCAAGGATGCTGAGACTTTGCTGACAAAGACCAGTTCCTGGAAAAGGACATCATGCTTGGTACAGTATCGAGGCAACGAAAATGAGGAAGACCCTGTACAACATGAATTAACATAGAGACAGCAAAAATTGGCTCAAACATAACAAGTATGAGGTTGAGGTAAGGCCTGGTGGTGCTTTATTCTGTTGTACATAAGGTCTCTCTGAGTTGGAATCAACTCAAATGTACCTAACAATAAAAACATTGAGAAAAGGGAAATATAGATGTGTAAGAAAGCTTTTTAGACTAAAATATGTGAGCATTTTACTTCAAATTTAAGTAATTGAACACTAAGAAAGCAATGAGCACTAGACACAAGGCAAAAATTCAACTACACTCATTCATGATGGCACAACTATGTCTGCAGGACTAAGAGATATCAAAGAAAGCAAATAAAATAAGAAAATAGTAACTATCTGGAGTCTTAAGTTGCCAGTTATCGAGCAACCTCACAATCATAACATTTGAACCCAAATTCACTGACTTCCAAATCCATCACCTCTGGATAAAAAGAAGTCTTCTGCTTCTTCTCATAGTAGGCTGTTTTATCTTTAAGTCCAAAGGAGTATCTCAGTTCTTTTATGCTGAGACAGGTGTGTTTAAGGTAAAATCCAATTCCCTTAGTGGGGTTTCCAAATCACTTAATTCTGATGTGGTCATGAAGAATGTTGTACATCTAAAAAAAAGACAAAATCTAAATTCAGGTAACCTATAGCACGAAGCCAGAGTTATGGATGGCAGAAAAGAAACTTGGTTGAAAATGTATAATTTGCACGATAATCCTGGGAAGATTCTGCCAGTGGGAGAATAGCTAATGTTAAGTGCTTTCCCCAAGACAAACTGCCCAATAACAGAAATCAAATCACCTTCTGAGACACAGAATATATCCTCTTCTAGTCATGAATTCCCATTTAAATTCACTGATCACCATTATAGGAATGCCTATTAATTCATGGGACAATTCCTTCAGCTTTTTTTTTATTTTAATTTTTAAATTGTGAGTTGAGTGAAAGTTTACAGAGCCAACATTTCTTCCCTATTTCCATTCATTCTTCTTTCTTTTCACTTCTTGCCTTCTGAAGTTTATCCCTGGGCAAGTGCTGCCTTTCAATCATACATGGTTGATTATTCTAATGGAGTGTGTACCATCCTGGTGTTACTTTTCACCATACTCTTCACCTGTAATCCACCCTTTGACTGAGAGTCAAACCATGAAAGCTTAAAGTCTAAGTAGAGGCCATAGTCTCTAGTCTTTTACTAGTCTTTGTCAGATCAGTAACAGTGTTTACATTTGGGGTTGACACCTGCAAGGACAGCAGTTCAAAACCACCAACTGCTCTGCAGGAGAAAGATGAGGTTTTCTACTCCCCTGAAGAGTCAGTCTCGGAAACCTACAGGGCAGTTCTGCTCTGCCCTATGGGATCACAATGAGTCGGTGTTGACTTGGTATTAGTGAATAATTTGAGCAGTAAGCCTGACCTGTTTAAGAATTTTGGGTTTCATTCTACCCTATCCAGCATCGCCTATTGTGATTCTGTTCAAAGTGATCAGCATTGTTCACCAGGTACCATCTAGTTCTCCTGGACATAGTGGAGACTGAGGTTTGCGTGGTCTCTTAGTTCTTTGAACCATTTCCTTGCATTTAAAAAATATTCTTCATGCTTCTTTGTTGTACCTGGGAGGAGATAAGTAACCATACCTTGGATAGCTATTTACAAGTGTCTAAGACCCCTGTAGCCACCCACCAAAGTAGAGTCTAGATTATAGGTTCCAAAACTTATTTGACTAAATGCTCCCTTTTCAGGAAAAATATACTCAATGCCCCTGGCGATGAAAAAATTTTGTACTATAGTCACCAATCCTGAATCAAGTATAGGTATCTGCTTTTGCCTCCTTCCCCTCGTGCCAATTATTTCAGTGCCCTCCAGGGGTATTACCCACTGTGGGAAACACTGGTCTAGATGTTCCCAAACTTATTCCTCAGCATCATTGGCAATGAAAAACTTTTGTATTATGCCCCAGGAAAAAGTGTATATGCCTGTTTTGGGAGCCATCCTGGATTATTCCAGCACTTCAGGGGACGGCATTGCCCACTTTGGAAAACACTAGTCTAGAACATTGTTTTTGGCAATTATGCCTCACCAGTTGACTTTGGTGGTCAATTAGCCCAGTGACTCAGATGTATTGACTCATTTCCTCAAAGTATTTGGTTATGAGAAATACGTTTTTATAGGGAGTCCTGGTGATGTAGTGGTGCTGGTAAATGCAAGGTCAGCAGTTCAAAGCCATCAGACTTTCTGTTCAAACCCACATGGGCAATCTTGCCCTTTGTCCTATGGGTCACTATGAGTTGGAATCAACTTGATGGCAGTGAGAAGAAGCCTGCATAACTTTGCTACTTCAATATGCTACTACAGGGGTGTCAGCCCATGGCTGACTATAGCCCATGGCTACAGCCCATGGCCCAAATGTGGCCCCAGAGGTGACTTTTGTGGCCCAGGATGCTATGAAATAAGGTGACAATAGAAAAAAATTGCTAGGAAGAAAATAGCACTTAGGTGCTATCACAATTAGGCTTCATAACAATTTTTCTATTTTTATTTTATTTCAGAGCATCGCATGCAGCTCAAGGCTGCCATGCTGCCACTCCTGCTCTACTATATTCATGGATATATTTGTAGCACCTATGAATACATATATAGACATGTCCTTGGCGAACCCTATAGGTCGGCATACCTGGGAGACATTAACAGTCCAGTTCCAGAGCACTTTAATAAAGTAAATGTCACAATAAAGTGATTCATACAAATATTTTGGTTTGCCTGTACATATAAAAGGATTTTTCTATTAAAATGTAGGCTAAATGTACAATAACAATATGAAGAAGTTTGAAGTATTGGGAGAATTACCAAAATGGGATAGATAGCTACAAAGTGAGTACATGCTATTAGAAAACTGGTGGCTTCAAACATGATAGTGGGACAAGATGAAAGTAAGCGGAAATAGAGTGAAGAACTAGGAGGCAAAGGACATATATAGAAGTCCAAATACAGGCACATACATATGTAAATATATATAATGATAGGGAAATAGATCTATGTACTTATATTTATATGTTAAGTAATAAGGTTGCAGATTGACATTGGGTCTCAACTCAAGTACTCCCTCAACATGAGAACACTTAGTTCTAATCAACATTCTGTGATGCTCATCTTCCCAACATGATCACTGAAGACAAAATGTGTGCTTAAGCAAATGTGGTGAAGAAAGTTGATGGTGCCCGGTTATCACAAGATAGAGTGTCTAGGTTCTTAAAGACTTGAAGACAAGCAAGTGGCCATCTAGCTGACAAGCAACAAAGCCCACATGGAAGAAGCACACTAGTTTGTGTGACCACAAGGTGCTGATGAAATCAGGTATCAGGCATCAAGGACGCAGAATAAAAAAATCATATCAATGTGAATGAGGGAGTGGTGCAGAGTGGAGACCCAAAGCCCATCTATAGACAAGTGGACATCCCCTTAAAGTAGGGTCACAAGGAAGAGATAAGCCAGTCAGGGTGCAGTATAGCACTGGTGAAACAACTTTGCTCTAGTTCTTTAATGTTTCCTCCACCCTACTATCATGACCTCAATTCTACCTTACAAATCAGCCTAGATCAGAGCTTGTACACTCCTATAGAAAAGAGCTTGCGATACAGAGAATTCAGGACAGATAAACCCTTCAGGACCAATAATCAGAATAGGGATACCAGAAGTGTAAGGGGGAAGGTCAGGGGAGCAAGGGGAACCAATCATAATGGTCTGCATATAACACCCTCCCAAGGGAATGGTCAACAGAAAAGTGGGTGACGGGAGATAATTAGTGTAAGACATGGAAGAAAAAATATAAATTATAAAAGGTTAGTGAAGGAGGTTTGTGAAGGAGGGGGTTGGGGGAGAGGGCTGATATCAAGGGCTTAAGTTGAAAGAAAATGTTTTGAAAATGATGATATGTACAAATGTGCTTGACACAATGTATGTATGTATGGATTATAATAAGAGATGTAAGAGCTCCCAATAAAATGATTTAGCAAAATCAAAGGAAAAGAAAATTGGTTCTTACAGACTTACTCTACTCTGGATTGCCACAAGTCTTCATTTGTGGAGTGCAAAGAAGTGAAGTGCAATAAAATGGGGCGACATTATATATTTCTGAGTATAGTCCCATTTACTTTCTCACCCTTGTTCAGCTTGAATGTGTACATATGTATCCACTCATAGATTATCGTTACAGATTTCCCTCTCCCAAGACTGAGTATATATTTATAGTATCAACTTTGTAACTCTTGTGCTTCTAGTGTCTTCCTTTGCTTTGACCATTTTGTATCTGACTCCTCTCCCTATTGTATATTAGCTTCCCCATTTAATCAAGTTAATATGAAGGAGCTTCAGTAAATTCATTGAAAAAAGTCATTATCTTTTAATTTTATTTTTCTGTTAACTCTATGAGGCTTCTTCATTTTGACTTACCGTCCCTTGCCCTTCCACCACTAGTAACTATCAAAGAGTGATTCTTTCTGTGTGTAAACCTTTTCTTTTCTCATACACTACATATCCTTTTGTAAATGACTGATTTCATTTAGCATTATGTCTTCTAAGTTGATTCATATGGTGAAGTGTTTTGCGGACTCATAATTATTCTTTAATTTTGAATATTGTTTCATTTTTTATGTGTACCATAATTTATTCATCCATCCATTAATGTACACCTATGTTATTTCCATCTTTTTGCTATTGTGAACAGTACTGTAACGGACATGGTGTATATTATTATCTTGGAAACCCACAGGGGGAGTTCTACTTTCTGCCGTATAGATTCTGTTTGAGTTGGAATCAACTTGATGGAAATGTCAGAGATCTCATTTCTCTTGGATATATACCTAGAAGTAGGATTGTTGGTTCATACAGTATTTCTCTTTCCAAAAGTTTATGAAAGTTCCATACTACTTTCTGTAGAGCTTGTAACATTTTACAATCCCACAAGCAGTGTATAAAGGTTCACATTTCTCTACACACTTGCCAGACTCTGTTGTTTTATGTTTTTTGAACTTTTCTATTAATGGTAGCATCAGTTTTGTTATGATTTGTATCTCATGGTTAACAAAAAAAATTTAGTATTGTCTTTATCAGTAGAGTGTCTTCTTTATTTTTACATCTGAATGTGATATTGTTGAGGTGTTGACATTTTCTGCACATTTTAGAGACTAGGTCCATGTCTGATATGTCATTGCCATGTTTCCCCCTAGGAGCTCTGGTTTCTCATTTTACTCATTGGTTAAAAATAGAATTGAATGATAATCGAGTTTTACTATTAAATTTGTGAAGCCCTCATATATGTTTACAATTATATTTTATGGCTATTCCAAATTTTAAGCAATGACTGTCTCTAGCTATGATCTTGTGAGAAATTTTTATTTAATATTATTTCATCCTTATTTTCTTATATTCCAAAATAAATATATATGAATATGTAAAAAATTGTAATGCTTATAAGTGGTAGTCACATAGTTTGTCTTCTGATAATATATTTATGCCATGTATAAGGACTCATAAAATCCATCCGTATATTTTCTTCAGTTTTCTTTATAGTCTTAGGTTTTATATTTAGATTTTTGGTCCATTTTAAAGTTGCTTTCTTTTTATGGTGAGAAGTATCAGTCTTGTTTCAAGTTTCTGCAAATTGAGATCCAGTTTTTAAGCATCGTTTGTTAAAGAGACTGTCCTCCTCATATAATGTGTTTTAGCCCTTTGTCAAAGATCGCCTGTTCAAAATTGGATGAATTTACTTCTACATTCTCAGTTCTGTTCCATTGGTGCATGGATCTGTTACTGTACACAAACCAGGCCGTCCTGATAAGTACAGCTGTATGGTAGGTTTTAGGATCAAGTAGTGTGAGCTAAACCAAACCAAATCCACGGTCACCTTGTCAATTACAACCCATGCAGACCATATGTAGGGTTTCTGAGGCTGTCAATCTTGAAGGGAGCAGATGACCCCATCTTTCTCCTGCAGAACATTAGGTTGGGTTGGATTAGGTTGGTTAGCAGTTCCTTGTTGACTGACAGCAGTGTCAGGAAGAAGTGTGAGGTCTCCAACTCTTTTCTTCTATATTATCTGGAGTCACTTTTATTTCCACATAAATTTGGTGATTATTATTTTTATCTATTTAAAGCACTCAAAAGGGGGCAATATCAAGGAGTCCAGGAAGAAAAAGAATGTTTGGAAACTGACTGTGGTAGCAATTATACAGTTCTGCTGGATGTGATTAAACTATGGAAATGATGTGATATATATTAACTCCCAATTAATAATAAAAATAAAGTATGTTGATGAACTCTGGATCATGTTTATGTTGTCTGTAGATCTCCTTAGGTAGTTTGACTTTTTCACAGTGTTAATTAAGTCTTTCTATCCTGGAACATAGTATATTCTTCCATTTATGTAGGTCTCTTTTGGTTCCTTCTAGCAGATTTTTTTTAAAAAAACAGTTTTATTGGAAAGTAATTTATATATCATATAATTTAACAGCTCAATCATTCAATCATATCAAGGAGAATTGTAGTGTTTTGTAGTTTTATTTGAATAGGTCTTTGTGTCTCCAGATAGATTTATTCCTAAGTATTTAATCTTTTGGGTGTCTATTGTAAATGGCAATATTTTCTTGATTTCATTTTCAGAGTCTAATTTTTAGTGTGGAATTTGACATTTTTCTATGTACCCTGCCACCATACTGAATCCTTCTATTACTTGCAGTAATCTTTTTGTTGAGTCTTTGGAATTGTCTATATTTAGGAGCAATCTTCAAATAGAGAAAACTTTGCGCCTTCTTTAGCCAACTTGGATACCTTTTATTTTGCTTTCTTGCTCTAGCTAGGACTTCCAATACAATATTAAATTAGACATAGTGATAAAGGACTACTTATCCGTTTCCTGATTGCAAGGGGGAGATTTTCATTTTCCATTGGTAATATTGGTTAGTGTTTGTTTTGTGTATATGCTATACATTATATTGATTAATTTCCTACTTTTCTGATTGTTTATATTAAGACTAGCTGCAGAACAACCAAAGAAAGTGAATCAGGTGCTACTTAAATGTAGAAGTGGGTGGGTGTGGTGCATGCACTCAGCTGGATCAGATTTTTAAAATGCAGAGGTGGGGTAGGGGTAGGTGGGACTGAGTGGGGGAGGGGAGAAGAAGGGGAGAAGAAGGAACAGTTGAGAAGAACAACAAACAGCAAGAAACTGGCGTGTTAGCTGCCCAACACAGCTGGAATGGAATCCTCGGAACTCACTCTGCAAGAGGTAACATTGCCATCCATAGAAGGACAGAGTGAGCACTGGTGACTTGGATGGGAGGACGTGGGCACTCACTTTGTAGGATCAAAACCAAGAGAAGGAGGAAGAAGAGGTAAAGAAAAACAATTATGAGCTGAGCCCCAGTGGCTTAGTGGTTGAGTGTGGGACTGCGACCCATTGGCTTGGCGGTTCAAATCCAGCAGCAGCTCTCTGGGAGCAAGGTTGGGTTGCTCCCACGACCACCAGAGGGCAGTGATGCCCCCACCCCAAAAGAAAAACAATTAGGAAAAAAGAATGAAAAACTAAAAAGGAAGACTTTTAAAAATGCAGCACAGTACTGGCAAAAATGTAACTGCTAAACGTGGCTTTGTGAGCTCACAAACCATATGAAGGCAGGGCCTGGTGTGGAGTGGCATCGTGATATCTAAAAGAAAAAAAATACTGTAAAGTGACCAGATTTTAAGCGGGACACCATTGACTGTGTGTGTGTATGTGTGTGTGTGTGTGTGTTTCTTGATTAAAAATTTGCTCTATATGGAGCAACAAATATGTTCATAGAATGCAAAAATAGTATTGTAATATATTTATTTTCATTTTAAAACGCTGCGACACATTATTAAATTGTTAAAAAGTGGAACGTCTGGTCACCTTATAGCGGGAGGAACAAAGGAGAGAGTGAAGGAAAAACTAAGAAGAGAGATTGCCAGAAACCTGGCACTGGCAGAAGTTTGACCAGTAGTATAGTAGGTAAGAAGAGGTGAGAGAAGTCATACCTCTGGCCAACAGGAAATTGTCCAAGGTTAGGAGGGATATTACACCTATGCTATCATAAATCACCTATGTGTGTGCTGATTTAATCCTGAGTAAACAGATCCTATCATTTGCCTTTTGCTGCTATTGGTACACAGTGTGCAATAAATCAAAGTGGCTATTCTGTGCCAGATGGCAATTTACCGCTCTTAGTTACCAGTTTTTGTTTATCTCCTTCCGTTTAATGGTATTTGACCTACTTTATCCTGTCCTTTGAACCTGTGATTACAGGATTGCCATTTATATACATTCCACTTGTTTTCTCATGCATTTCTTGTAGATCAGTGGCTCTCAACCTCTGGGTCGTGACCCCTTTAGGGATCAAACAACCCTTTCACAGGGGTCACTTAAGACCATTGGAAAACACATGTAGAGAGCAGCTACCGTGTAGAAAGCAGCTACTCTGTTAAAAAAGCAGTTACTGTGTTGAAAGCAGCAGTATTGGAGGTAAAGGTACACTTCATGAATTATAATTACTGGGTAAATGTAAAATCATGTACTGTAAAATCGTCAACTACTGCAAAAAAAAAAAACCTGCACCATGGGAACTTAATCTGGATGTTGTGGTTGATGTGAATACTGGCCTCTTTGATATTTACAGGTATGTTAAAGAAAAGCAACCACAGAGAATGGTAAATAATAGGAAACGTTAATGAACTGTATTAGCTGATCTATGCCATCCATATATCATCTTTTATATTATTAAAGCTTTTGTTATATATTATTTTCATTAGCAAACCATTCCATGACAATGGGTCATTTAGAGAAGAGTTAAGAAAAGAAAATATGGTGAGAATTTTTTACAGTATGGTTTTACCTTAATAATTATAGCAGGAATTGAGAAACAGCACTGTTATTTGTTGTGAAGTTCTATCAACTGAATATATGAAGCCGAACAAACTAAAATGCCATTTTGATAGCAAATACATGAGCTTTGCCTGCAAGGTATGGACTCAAGAAAGCCAGACTTGACACCGGTGGCAAGAAGCATGAACACAATGTAGCAACTGTTGAAGCTTCTTATTTGGTGGCACTCAGAATTACCAGAGCTGTGAAACCTAACACCATTGCTGAAGATTACTGTTGTCAGTGGCCAAATAATGCTCTGCTATTTCACACTGGAGTGAGATGGTTGTCAGCAAGACAAGTTTTAAAATGTGTTTTTGAGCTTTGTGATGAACTCAAAACTTTTTTTTTGTGGCATCACTGCCCTCTGGTGGTTGTGGATCAAAACGTTTTTGTAATCAGAAAGCAAGAACATAGTTCGAAGCACTTTTCAGTGATAAAAACGAACTGCAAAAAAATGGCTTATTTTGGCTGCCATCTTGAATGAGTTAAATTTATCACTGCAAGAACCAAATAGAACACTCCTCTATTTGTCTGAAAAGATCTGATTATTCCAAGTGAAACTTCAGCTTTGGCAAAAAAAAAAAAAGATGCAAATAAAATTTACATGTTGCCTACCTTATCTGCTTTCCTTGAGGAACATGACATTAAACCAGACAAAATGGTGACAATGATAATGTCTGTGAAAGAATACTTGCTTACAGATGAAATTTCATCATACTTTCCCAATCAACCTGACACCCCATTTGTACTTGGGGTGTCAGAACCCTATTCATAGTCAATGTTGAAGATGTTCTTGTGACGGCACAAGAGGAGTTCATTGAACTTATTAACAGCGATGCAGTGAGAACCGATTTCTCTACAATGCCAGTTACAAAATTCTGGACCAAGTGTTTGCAGTCATATTCTGTTTTATCTGAGACTGTGTTGCGCCTTTTTCTTCCAATTTCCAATTTTGTGAAGCAGGGTCTTCCAGCTTGTTGGTTATCAAGTTTAAATACAGAAGTAGACATTGTGGAAGATGATCTTTGTTGTGCTCTTGAAAAGACTTCTCTGAGAATTGCTGACTTGGTGAGAAAGAAGCTCTCTCAACCTTTGCATTGACTTTGCCTTTTTACACACAGGGGGGCAAAATGTAGCAATGTAGTTTACTGTTGTTATTTTAAGACTGTTACCCATGCTACACCATGATTCAAGACAAAATTTTATTTATTTGTAATTAAAAATAAACATTTCACAATATATAATTACATATTTTGTGATTAATCTACCATGCTTTGGTTATGTTCAGTTTGTAACAATGAAAATACATTGCATATCAGATATTTACATTATGATTCATAACAGTAGCAAAATTGCAATTATGAAGTGGCAATGAAAATAATTTTATGGTTGGGGTCAACACAACATGAGGAACTGTATTAAAAGGTTGTAACATTAGGAAGTTTGAGAACTATTGTGCTAGAACCTAGGTAATGTATCTGTCTAGACCTCCATCTTGCATTTGCCCCAGAAATATTTATTTTAGAATTATCATCCTGGCACTCCAGCACTTTTCTGCCAGTTTGTCATACTATGGTGGTTATTTGTTGCTGGAAGCTATGTCTCTGGTCTTTCAAATACTAGCAGGGTCACCCAAAGTGAACAGGCTTCAGGAGAGCTTTTAGACTAAGAACACAGAAGGAATAGACTGACCACCTCAGGGGAATTAGCCACCAAACACCCTATGAATAGCATGGAATCGTTGTCAGTTACTGAAAACCTCATGAATAGAAGTAGACTATTGTCAGAGATTGTGCCAGAAGACGAGCCCCTCAGTTTCAAAGAAACTATGCGTGAGGAAGAGCTTCCTTCCTAAAGTAGAGTCACCCATAAGGCTGGGGTTGAAATAAAGCCTATGGGAGTAAAGCCATAGGGACCTTTATTTGCTGATAGCACATGACTTAAAATGAGAAGAAACAGCTGCAAGCCTCAATTAAATTTGTAAAAAATATTGGAATTTGGAATGTACAAAATGTGAATCAAAGAACATTGGAAGTCATTAAAGACAGAATGGAATACATAAAGATGGATATTTTTGGAATTAGTGAGGTGAAAAAGACTGGTATTGGCCATTTTAAATTGAAAAATCTTATGGTTTACCATGCTAGGAATAATAAAATCAAGAGGAATGGTGTTGCATTCACCATCATTATCTCTCTTGAAGTGCAATGCTGTGAAAGGACAGTGTCTATCTGCATAAAAGAATATCCAATCAGTGTAACTATTATTCAAATTTATGCACCAATCAATAAGTTAGTGATTACAAGATTGAAGAATCTTACCAATGACTGCAGTCTGAAAATGTCAAATATAAAATTTTGATCATTATTGAAGATTGAAATGCAAAAATAGTCAAAAATGTGGTCTTGGTGATAGAAACAAAGCTGGAGATCATATGATAGAATTTTGTAAGATGACTTGTTAATTGCAAATACCTTTTTTTCAACAACATAAAAGGTGACTGTACACATCTACTTCTCCAAATAGAATTCACAGATATCAAACTGACTACACCTATGGGAAGAGAGGATGGGGAGCTCAATACCAGCAGCTAAAATGAGGCCAAGGGCTGATTATGGAAAAGACCACCAATTGCACATATTTAAGTCCAGGTTGAAGTTAAAAAAAAGAAAAGTTCACAAGAGCCAAAATATTACCTTGAGTATATCCAACCTGGATTTCAAGAATATCACAAGAACAGATTTCATGCATTAAACACCAATGACAGAAAACCCTATGAGCTGTGTGGTGACAGCAAGAACATCATACATGAAGAAAAGCAAAAGGCCATTGAAAAGACATGAAGGAAGGAAAAGATCAGGTGTCAGAAGGGACTCTGAAACTTGTTCTTAATCAGGCACATTGGAAAAAATAGCTGAACAGAAGATTTCAAAGGACAGTTCAAGGAGAGAAGTGTAATGATATAACAATGAAATGTACAATGACCTAGAGTTAGAAGGCTAAAAAGGAAGAACACACTCAGCATATCTTAAACTGGAAGAACTGAAGAAAAAAGTGCAAGTCCTGAATTGCAATATTAAAAGATTTCATGGACAAAATATCGAATGATGCAGAAAGCATCCAAAAAAGATGCAAAGAATACAGAGTCACTTTTTAAATGATTTTTTTTATTGTGAATTGGGGAGGGGTACCATTCAGATCATCAACTCTTCATTCAATAGATGAAACCATTTATCAGCCCCCCCCCCCCAGCTCCCTGTATTCTATCCCATGAAAACTTCATCTTTCTCCCACAGAACAGCTGTGGGGGGAGGGTTGCACCAGCTACCCATGCTACACCATGCTACAGTAGTAGAAACCCAATGCTTAATCCACTGTAGCACCAGGGTTTCCTGAATAGCCATTCCAAAAATTAAAACCCAAACCCATTGCCATCCAAGTGGATTATGACTCATAATGACTGTTGAGTTTGAACCATTAGCTTTGCAGTTAGCAGCCCATTGCTTATCATACAACACTGCCAGGCCTCCTTTCTCACTCTAACTCATTACCATTGGACTGATTCTGACTCACAGTTGCTCTATAGGACAGGGTAGGAGTGCCTTTGTGGGCTTCTAAGACTGTGTCTCCTTCTCTGGAGTGGTTTCCGACTGCTGACCTTTAGGTTAGTAGCCCAACACATAACCCACTGTACACTGCTAGTGCTCCTCTAGGGTTCCTAAGAGAGCTATAAATCCACTGCTGGTAAAAGTATGAAAAAGTCCGGTCACTGTTGGAAACAGCTTGGAAGTTCCTAAAGAAACTGAAAATATAATTAATTACCTTATAATTCAGTAATCCCAATTCTGGGAATGCAAAGAGAAACTTGAACACCAGTGTTCGTTGCAGCACTTTCTATAATAATCGAAAGGGAGAGAAACAATTGAAATGTCCATCAACACTTGAAAGGACTAACAAAATATTTGTCCATGAAATGGGATACTACTATTCAGCCATAAAAAGAAATGATGTTCTGATGCATGCTATGACATGGATGGAGCTTGAAAACAATTTGCTTGAGGGAAATAAGTCAGCTGCAAAAGGACAAGTACAGGATGATTTCACTTCTTCAAAAATTTGTGGAAAAGTTGTGGCAGTCACAGATCTGTGTCAATTTCAGCACTGGGAGTGTAGGGGTGGTGTCTAGCATGTCATTCTGAAGATAGCCAATGAGGCCTCTATGTGGCATGGTTTCTCCGAAGAATTCTGGGAAGTCTCACGGTATTTCCCAATTGGAGGTGAGATACCATGGACTCAGTTCCTGGGAGACGAACTACTGACAAGATGAGATGACAGTATGCTGATAGATCCTGATTCCTGGCGACTGGAAGAGCTGGAGGAGAAGCCACATGGGCTTACCCTGATGGAACTAAACCTTTGGGACTGGAAAAGTCATGTGGAGATTCCTGCCGGTGCTGAGATGCTTGGGAGGCCACGGGGAGACCCCCACCAGCACTGAAATGCTTCTACTGCCAATGGATACTGCTGATGGACCCTGAGCCCTGGAAATGATGAGCCATGGGGAGACCCCTGCCAGCGCCGGGATGCTTTTACCACCGCTGGATACCTAAGACTGCATCCACTGGCCTGTGGTTGTCCTGTTGTCATTGCACATGCTTTGTGAGTTGGAAGGGGACTTTATATAGATTGATATCGGACATATGGGCTAATGAACTTATGACTTTGGACTGGACTGGGTTGGGATGCTTTCTCAATGTTCCATTCCTCTTGTTTATAAACCTTTCCCTTATATCTATATATGTATTTATGAATTTGTTTCTCTAGTCTACTCGGACTTAGTCAAATTCTATTCTTTCTTTTTAAGTTCTATTCATTTTTAAGTTTGTTTTTTTTCCCATTAACTTCTTTAAATCACTCACATAGAAGCCACAGATTATTAGTGGCTCTCAGAAGTTGTTTTGTTCTTTTTTTGCTTAGTGGGTATTGTGGCTATGTTAGTGGTGGTCAAATTATTTGGGAAAGGATAGCAAGAATGGTGGCACAACTTGAATATAATCTGTGCCACTAAACTGTACATGTAGAAATTGTTGAGATCCCATGATTTGCTATATGTATTGTGACCACAATAAAAAACAAACCCAACAATAAAACGAATACCTTGGAGCACAGTTGTACACTGATACATATGGGCGTTGTCTTGAATTGGGATCACCTTGATGGCAAAACTGGTGTGTTACCGTTGAAGCAGTTTTTTTGTCTTGCAGCAGTTTTGAGGCAGCTTATTGAGAGATATGGATGCAGAGAGACTAGGAGGCTATTAGAAAAGATATGCATGTGGGTCAGGTTGTCTAGAGAAACAAAATAATAACACTCATGTAGAAGAATGAACTTTATATCAAGAACTCCGTTTATATTAAGAAAGCATCCCAGCACAGTCCAACTTAAGTCCATGACCTCAGTGCTAGCCAGAGCCCTCTTTAGACTCATGTAGTTGCAGGCAAAGATGCAGAATGATGAAACAGTGGAGGAAAATCACAGACCTGTGAGTACAGGATCATGTGCATACATGTGAATACAAAGTCAGTGGAAACAGCAGGGTACCAAACATTTCTCAGGGTTGGGCATCCCACATGGGGCCACTCCTGGAGGCAGACACGGGGTGCCAACAAGCAGGAAGATGAAGGGGCAAGGAGATAGACATTTCCTGTTTTTCCTTTATAAAAATGTCACACCCCCAGAAAGCATCACCAGACTGTGAGCTGATGGACACGTTGGACCTTATCCCTACACTTTCATACAGATTCAAGTTAGCAGAAATCTAACGACCACAGCATGTGAGAGGGGTGACATCCACTGTGTAGAACTAGATATGTGAGTGAATGGGAGGAGGATGACTTAGTTATCTGACCTAAGAGAGAGAGAGAGAAGTTAATGGTGCTTTTCACCTGGGTGAGAAATGGGACGAGAAGCAATGTTCACAGGAGACGAGTGACAGTTTCCTCTTGGATCTGTCGACTTATCATGGATGGGAAATGTTGAGTAAGATACCGGAGCATGGGGAAAAGTCTGTGCTTGACCTACAGTTGTTGGAGTTGGGTCATTAAAGCTTCATGTTGAATAAGTGACTTGGAAATTCTTTTAAATTATAAACATTTTCAAATACAAAAATAAACCCTATGTAATTGTCATCCAACTTCCTAAGTTATCAACTCAGGGTGACTCTTATTTCATCTATTTCTATCCCCCTCCCCTACCCACCATCTATGCACACAATGTCCCTTTTCCACAAAGATTATTTGACACAAATTCAAGGCATCATATTTTATTAATATTTCAATATTTCTCTCCAAAATATAGGAACCTTTAAAAACTACAGTACCTTTCAAAATAATATTTACTAGTGTAACAGGTGTCCTGAAGTGAATTTTTTTAATATGGCTCTTCTAGACATATCTCTGTTCATTCACTGCCATTCAGTTGATTCTGACACATAGCAAATTGCAGGACAGAGTAGAACTGCTCCACGGGATTTCTGAGACTATAACTTTTGTAGGAGTAAAAAGCCTCATCTTTCTCCTGCAGAGTGGCTGGTCGTTTCAAACTGCTGACTTAGCTGCCTAGCAGCCCATAACATAACCCACTAAGTCATCAGGGTTCCCTGTCTCTGTAACTCATCAAGCTATGAAGTGGGGCTATACAAATAGACTGTGCGAAGCACTAATATGGTGGATTGAGGTTGGTACTCCCCTATCTAGAAGACAACCATCTCAGAAGCCGACCATTCCTGGAACCAGCAGAACATGTGTGGGATTGCTGCTTAAAGTGGTGAGCCCTGTGCTTGCGGGTTGCGGGTTGGGCTGCTAAAGGCAATTTCAACAGTGTTAACCATTTGCTGCTCTGAGGGAGAAAGGTAGGCTTTCTACTCCTGTAAAGACTTATAGTCTTGGAAACCTACAGGTGCTGTTCTGCCCTGTGCCGTAGGGTCGCTATATATACGTTGATGTCTGCGAGTTGAATTGTTGAGACCTAAAGTGGCAGAGGCCAAGGTCAGAGGCCGAGGCAAAGAGACTGAGACAGCATAGAGAAGCTGTGCCGAGACTGAGGCTGTGAGGCTGAGCAACAGGTCCACTTCCTGGTCCACAGCAGCAGAAGTCAGGGGCCTGGGTGGCTGAGAGGCTGAGGACCAGAGAGAATGAGTGGCTCGGCTGTTGGTGGAAGGGAGGTGTTTCTGTGAACTAGTGATTGTATCCTTAATGTTTTTCCAATCCTGGTATTTGGTAACTTCCTAATCAACCCCTAGAATTGTGAGTGTTATCTGTGAGTTCCGTGTGACTGGTATTAAAGTAGTGTTGTCAGAGGAACAGTCGGTGTCACAATAAAGCAAGGAAGATGGAGGGTAGAGTCATGATGACTTCCGACTTGTGACAATCAGCCTTGGGCTGAAATAGAGGTGGATACCCTTTTTCCCTTGTGTCGTCAGAGGAGGTCAGGTCTGGCCTCCAGGCTGTTTTCTCAACCAGCTATTCAGTGAGTCCACAGTTTCCCAATTAACCCCCTCCCTTTTGATTTATGATCCAAATAAAATCTCCACAACTACAGTTGGTTCATTTGTCTCTACAGCTCATACATTTATTTGTCTTTTTTTTAAAATATATATATTTTTGGCATCACTGCCCTCAGGTGGTGGGAGTAGGAGGCCCAGCCTTTGCTCTGTAGAGCTGGAATCGAACCTCCATCCCAGTGGGCCGCAGTCCCGTGCACAACCACTACGCCACCGGGGCTCAGCCCATTTATTTATTTTAATTTGTATGTTTGAGTGGATAACTTTTCAGACCATGGTGGGTCCTATTTATGTGAATCTGAACTGTAGACAGCTTTTGAGAGAGAGAGAGAGAGAGAGAGAGAGAGAGAGAGAGAGAGAGAGAGAGAGAAATGTGAGATAGTGTGGACATTATTTCAATTAAAGAAATGATTTTAGTTTTTTCCCCTTCAGGAGGCGTAATACATTCAGTAAAGATTGATGAAACTCTGGGGTTTGTAGCTTTTCCTGTAGTTAATTGTCCATGCTGCTGATACAGTATCTTCTAACGGTCCTGCTTCCGTCTCTTCTTAGCCCAGCAGCCTTTGGGGGCCTCTTGATTCCTGCTGGGGTAAAGTCTGGTGTGAACTTGGCTTAAAGGAGTCCCTGACTTTCTTTTCCTGTGCAACTTCACTTCTTGACCCTTAGCCTGTACCTTCCCCTCAATCATACACACAGGTTACCCTCTAGCCCAGCCTTTCTCCTTAATGTCCCCTTTTCTATTTCATGCTGAGGCCGTTCTTTGAAATATCATTCACCTCGTCATCTCTTCTATAGAAGTCTGTTTCAACTTGAAAGGCCCAATGGAAAAGGAGCCTTTGCTGTGAAGGCTTTCTTCAGTTTCTTTCTCATCTGAAAGAATTATTCATACTGTTCCCTCCATGTCACCTTTTTCTCTCATTGTTTTGTGGTGCCTCTCACAGCTTGATTGCTTTCATCTTAGTTATGTGTTCCCAGCCTGGGTGGGGAGTGCTCAGGAGGCAGTTATCTGTCCTGCCAATTCCATCACTTCTTAGCTGCCAGCCCAGCATCTCTGAGAATGCAGACTAGCCCAGCTTGGAGTTCTGAGGGGGATGAACAGGTTTTCTACAATAGTTTTCCCACTGTGTGTTTTGCTTTAAAATAATTTTTTAATTAAACTTTTGTTTTATCAAGTAACCTGTTAACTATGACTTAGTTTAGAACTGGAATAAATTAAAACCACTGAGGACATGCATTTTATTCTGCTCTTGTAAGCACATACAACATTTTGCTGGTTATATGGGGCAAAGTGTTAAATGTTTTGTCATTAATGTAGCACTCTGGTTAATTACAGCAAAGGCACAAATCTCTAATCTTTCCACATGCTTTCTGCTGTTTGCTGAGAACAAGACATAATTTCACGGGAGGAGGGGGGAACATTATTTTTATAACCGAGGGAGCTGACAGTCTCCTATGTGTAAATATGTTAATATTCTTTGTAGTTAAATTGTTTTTTATTTTCGTCATTTTATTAATTTAACAAACTTTTATTGGGAAATGATGATGTTGCAGCCATTCTGCTATATTCCGTGGAGCTTACAGTCCTGTGGAGGAAGACGAACTTGGAGTAACACTTGTAGGAGCAAAGGTGGCACAAAGAAGGAGCAATTAACCTTGCCTGAGATTGGTTGACGAGAGGTTGATAGAGGTGGTAGTGGTTCAGCTGAGTCATGCAGCGTGAATGCGAACTGCTCAGATAGAGGGGAGCGGAAGCATCTGAGACTAGGGGGTTTACCTGGGAAAATGGACAGCATGTGTTAAGAACAGAGACTTACTTTAGTATCTAGCTATCATTTATATTTTCATTTAAAAAAACCTTGTTTTATCGAGTTGATGCCCACTCATAGCGACCTTACAGAACAAGATAGACAACCACTGTTGCACTTCTGTGTGTGTGCCCTTCTGAAGAGTTTTGACGTAGGGTGAGATTTTAGTTCGTCTCCCATGCAAAATGTAGTATGCTGTGCCCCCTTGTTCTCTACTATGCTATTTTCACTTAATGCAGCAGGCATGGAGGTGTTCCAGTCTTTGTTTTTACCAGTAGCCATTGAGTTGATTCTGAGTAGAACTGTGTATCCTAGGCTTTTCATTGGCTGGATTTTAGAAGTCGATCACCCTGGACCTTTCTCCTGAGGCACCTCTGAGTGGAATTGAAAGCCCATCCCTTTTGTGAACAACTGAGCACATCGACTATTTGCACCAGGGCCTCCATAATGGCTGTACACTGTGTGAGGTGGGTGGACCGCAATATATTCACCTGATACCTTTTTGATGAGACATTTGACCTTTTAAAAAGAGCCCTGGTGGTATAGTGGATTGTGTATTGAATTGGGTTGCTAACCAACCAGTTACTCACAGTCTCAAAAACCCAGGGGAAGAGTTTTATGCTGTCCTAGAGGATCTCTATGAATCAGACTCAATGCAGTCGCAGTTTGAGTTGTTTTAGTCTTTTATAATAATCTATTTTACATACCTTGCAGAGAACTACATATGTTTGTATAAGTTGAGTTCTTCAGCATATTTTAAGTGCAGTTTTTGTGATAAAATTAGGTGCCTCAGCTGATAATCGGGTCATCTTACACTCGAGTGTATAAGGTATATTGGAATCACGAACAGCAGCCGCAGGTTGCATAAGGGAGAGTTGTGAACATACCCAAATTTTAGGTCAGATTCTGTTGGGAAACAAAATGTCAGGCATATTTGGCAAAGAAGCAAATTGGATTTCAAGAAATAGAAGTGGCCCTTGAAATTACAAGCTCACTAGATAGGGTACATAGTTTAAAAGAATCATAGTAAAACCGATCATGGATCTGAAGATATCACTCAGGAAGTGATACCCAGAGGCAGAAGAAAGGTGCTGCCCACCAATAAGGATGTGCGAAAGGTGATATTCTTATAGTCTGAGCCATCAATAAAGATGATTCACACCGACATGGTATGGAGTAAACAAAGATAACGTTACAGAATCGTTTATACCATACTCAAAGACATGTAAAATTAAATAGCATATATATATATATATATATATATAATAAGACTATAAGGGAATAATAAACACCAAATTCAAAATAATGGCAACCAGAAAGGAAAGTGGGAAGACGTAGGGGACTTGACTGGGGAGGATTTCATAGATTTTCAGTGATTTTGGTAATGTGCTATTGGGTAAGCTGAGTGGTAGACACAGATATCTGGTAAGTCATTCTTATCTTGCTAATTTTTTGTGAAACATTAAATATATAAAATATATATTTAACTTATGTATAAGTAGAAGAATAGTGAAACAAACACCTGTGTATAAACTGTCCAGCTCAAGAATCAAATGATCAGTATATTTGAAACCCCTTGTGTATTCCTGCCCAATAATTTTATTCTTTATTCCTTGTAAGAACTAAATTCTTTTATGTCTGATGGATTTCACAATAAAAATTCAGCAGGGATGCTTTGTAATCTTATAGCTATCTTACTAGTATATGTAATAATTTCAATTTTAACATTTGACCCCCGTTTTAGAATTGTTGTGCTACCACCCATCTAAGTAAACTTTATACAATAGATTCTCCTTGTCTCACAAAAATATGTAATTTAAAAAGTAGTGTTAATGAAAAAAAATCTTTCAGATTTGAGCAGAAAGAGCAGTCATGGTAATTTCTTGGTTAGTGCCATAGAATAATTCTTTCTATAAACAGGGAGTTCATATCAGGAAGCCACCGGGAGAAATTTTCCTTTGGAAGAGCAAGGGAACTCCTTCTAGAGGCGGTGTTGGGAAAAGGGGAGAGTCAACAAAAATATCTCTGTGGTATAGGGTTGGCCCTTTTGTCAACAAAAAGCTTCACTAGTCATGTGGCAAGTTGTGAGTTGTTGCTGCTGTTAAGATGCTATCAAACCATTTCCAACTCATAGTGATCCTATGTACCTGTACAATTCAGGGTCGCCCAAAGTAGGCGATATTTCCCCCTCTGGGGTGCTGGGATGATCCGGGGGAGCTGCAAAAGCAGATACTTACACTTTAACCTGCACGGTGAAATATAGCACAAACGTTTTTATTTGCTAGAGGGGTGCTAGGTAATTTTTTTCTAAGGAAGTAGGCCAAAGAAGTTTGGGAATCTATGAACTAAATGAAGCAATTGCCTGGTCTTGCACCATCCACACAAAGGATATTTCCGAGCTCATTGCTGCAGCGGTTGCGTCCATGTCATTCTGAGCTTTCATCTTTTTCTGATATTCCACTTTGAAGAAGCAGCTCTTCCCTAGGCTCAATTTGGGTGCCAACCAAGCTGAGTGATCCACCTGGCACAGTGTTAAAGTGTCACAATGCTGCTCATAAGGTTTTCCGTGGTTGCTTTTCACAGTCGACAGTCTCTTCCTTCTGAGTCTCTGGCGCCACTGAAACCTGTTGACCTTGTGTAACCTTGCTGGTATTCGAAACACCAGTGGCATAGCTTCCAGCATGTTAGCAATACACAAGCACCATAGTATGACAAACTGCCTGCCTGGTGTGTAGGGGTTGGTTGTCAGAATATTGTTGTTCGCTTAGGGAAAGTCACCTGTGATTTCTCAGAAAGCTAGTTTATTTTGGTCCTCAGACTTTGAATTCTGGTGAATTCTTAAACAGGATTTTAAAAAATACCACCCAAAATTAAAAATGAGTTCAGTGCAGTTCTGTTTTGTTCACTTATTTGTGCTCTGAAAAATCCCCCTTTTCTCTTGTGTATGTCTCTATGTATTTTCATATTTTCCATTTGAGATGCAACTATCCTTTAGTAATTAGAGTCCTTAGAGAAGCAGGTATAGTTTCTGTTGTGCCTTGCAGGTCCGTGGCTATCTAAAATGGCAAGTGTATTTCTTTACAGGCAGTGTCTGGGTTAGAAATATGCCACAAATAGATAACATCACTTGCCCTTTAATTTATGTAAATATGTCCTAATTTTTCAAACCATTGGACCAACCCCATTGAAGATGCAATAAATCTTCATCATAATTACCTTCACTTGATGAACCTGCTGCTTGTCAATCATTGGATAGGCTTCAAGCCTTTCGAGTACACCAAGTCAAACCCAAACTCACTGCCTTTGAGTTTATTCCAACCAATAGTGACCATATGGGACAGAGTAGAACTGCCCTATGGGATCTCCACGGCTGTAAATATTGACAGGAGCAGATTGCAACACCTTTCTCCTGGGGAGCTGCTGATGGGTTCCAATGGCCCACCTTTTGGCTAGTTAGCATAGCACTTTGGCCACTTCACCATCAGGGCTCCTTTTTCATGCACTAAAGGAAGGCATTCTAATTAAGACTAAGTCAAGTATGTACATATAACCTCATCCTGGGGTACGGACAACAGGGAAGTGGGTGGAGGGATACATTGGACAGTGGATGATATGACAAAAAAATGACAATTTATAAATTATTAAGAGTTCATGGAGGAGGGGGAGTGGTGAAGGAGGGAGTTTTTACCGGAGGTTCTCAGTAGAAGGAGGATGTTTAGAGAATGGTGATGGCAAAAAATGTGCCAATGTGGTCTGCATGCAATTGATGTATGTATTGATCATGATAGGCATTGTATGTGCCCCCAATAAAATGTTTTATTAAAAAAAAGACTAAGATAAGTATATTACTGGGATACATTGTCTTCAGCCATCTAATGATCACAGAGACTTGTCCAAACTTGCTTTGTTTGTAACAAATCTATGTATATATGAACTAAAACTCTAGTAACAACACTTTTAAAAATACTTTTATTGGCACGTAATTCACATATTATACAATTTAGTCATATTAAGAAGAATGGTGCAATCATCACCACAATTTCAGAGTGTTTTCTTCTCATACTCATTGCCGTTCACCCCCCATTTCTCCCCCTCCAAACACCCCTGCCATTCCCCTCAAAAGTTATTAATCTAATACTGTCTATGGTTTACCTATCCTGGATTTCATTTATGAAAAACTCACAGCATGCATGCAAAAAAACCCCCAATCAATAGTTGACCCCCCCAAAGAAAAAAACAAAATGGGTGCATAAGCAAATGTGGTAAAGAGAGTGGATGGTGCCTGATTATCAAAAGATATAGCATCTGGGCTCTTACAGGCTTGAAGTTAAATAAGCAGCTATCCAGCAGGGACGCTGGAAGCCCACATGGAAGACGCACACCAACCTGTGTGAAGGGAGGTGTGGAGACAGGATCAGCTATCAGATACCAAAAGATCCCAAACAAAAAACTATATTGATGCGAAATGAGGGGGTTTGGAGTAGAGCCCCAAAGCCCATCTGCAGACAATTGGATATGCCCCCCACAGAAAGGTTATAAGGAAGGGAGGATACAACCAAGGTGCAGTATAGCACCGATGAAACACACATCACTCCTCTAGTTCCTGAATGCTTCTCTCCTCCCTGTCCCCCACTACCATGACCCTGTTCTACCTTACAAACCTGGCTGGACTGGAGAATACACAGTGGTACAAATAGGAGCTCTCAACACATGGAATTCAGAACCGATAAGCTCCGCAGGAACAGTAGTGATATCAGGAGGGGAGGGCGATAGTCAGGGAGGGGGAAGGGAGAAAAATGGGAAAGCCATCAAAAGATGGGCTATACAGCATCCCCTCTGAGGGGGACGAATAACAGAAATGTGGGTGAAGGGAGAAAATGCATGAAAAAGTATGAAATAATATAAAATAAAGTAAATAATATATAATATTATATAATATTATAATATTTTATATTATATATTTTATATAACAATATTTTATACAATAATATAATATAATTATTATAATATAATTATTATAATATATAATATCATATAACATTATATAATATATAATAAAATAATATAAAATAAAGTATGAAATAATAATAACAATATATAACTGATCAAGGATTCACCAAGGTGGGAGGGAGGGGAAAAAGAGCTGATACAAAGTGCTTAAGTAGAAAATGTTCTGGAAATGATGGTAACATATGTGCAAATATACTTGATACAATGGATGCATGAAATGTTATAGAAGCTGTAAGAGCCCCCATTAAAAAAGGGAAGAAAAATAAACACATTAGGTCAGTGAGAAAGCACCCCCAAAGCTGAAAATTTTAAAAATCCAAACAACTTTAGAATTGTTCAAAAGCGAGATTAAATGTTGAGGTATTGCTTTTTTTATTTTTTATTTTTATTTTATTTTATTTTTTTTGGGAGAAGTAAACCAGTTTTATAGGGCAAGCAAGCTTAGGCAATTAGCATATGGTGATCTTCAAAATTAACAAGTGAATGGCAGCACAGCTGCAAGTCAAGCTTCAAAGGCCAGGCCTGTTTACAGTTACAAAGGTGACAAACTTCAAACCCCAGACAACAAACTGCAACAGAGTTCAGGCATATCCCGCCTGTAGCCAGGTCAAGCATGTCAGGGCTGGATGGCTCGGGACAGGTCCCCCGTTTTTATTTTTTCAAGTAATATCCTCCGTGAGCTGAACTTGACAACCAATGATGGGTAAGATCAGGAGCACTCTTTACCAACCTAAGACAGGCCATGGTGACATTAGAAGGCCATTGACCGGGGCTGAGCCCCGGTGGCGTAGTGGTTGTGCACAGGACTGCGGCCCACTGGGATGGAGGTTCAATTCCAGCTCCACAGGGGCAAAGGATGGGCCTCCTACTCCCACCACCAGGGCAGTGATGCCCTAAAAAAAAAAAAAAAAAGAAGGCCATTGACTGATGATGGGTAAGGACTGAGTGTGTGTCCTGACAACCTAAGACAGGCGGAGTTCCCAGGAGGATATTACTTGAGGTATTGCTTTTTACCTCACTTTACAATGTTCTCTGTCTGCTAGAAATGCAATTCATATCCCTTGGCTTATTATCAGAGGGGACTTGCTGGAAGCTCACTCCATGTGGGGAACCTGCAAAGTGTTTCAGGCTTTCACTGTCATCCCGAACATTTTGCAAACCAGGTATTTCGAATTCATGCTCTGATTATGGTTCACTTCTTTAAATTGGGGTTTCATCTTTACAATCTTTGGATAGTACAGGCTAGTGTCCTTCTTCCGTGGCACTAGTTGATGCCTCACTAGTCCCTCACTTAGATGGCTGCTTGTTTGAATACAAGCCTTTAATACCCTAGAGTGGTGGTTCTCCACCTACCTGATGCCGCGACCTTTTAATACAGCTCCTCATGTTGTGGTGACACTCTGACCACAAAATGATTTTTTGTTGCTACTTCATGACTGTAATTTTGCTACTGTTATGAATTGGGAGACCCCTATGAAAGGGTCGTTCAACTCCCAAAGGGGTCACGAGCCACACGTTGAGAACCGCTGCCCTAAATTCTATTCTTTCTGATAGCCACAAACCGTCTGCTTCCCCCCACACACACCATATTTAGAAGCAATATTTTAAAATTTATTTTTGTATATTAGTTTTTGGATTTTTTATCAGACGGCTGGTTCCACCACCACATTGTACTTTCAAAGTTTTTAATTGTGTTCTTTATTTTGGTTATAATAAGGAATATTCTTGTCCAGTTCCAATTAACAAGCTCTCCATGTTTTGTGAGATTTTGGCCATTGATGTTGGAGATATAGTCGTTATTATATTGAAAAATTTCCCTCCTATTAATTTTTTGTTGAGTGTTTTTTTTTATCAAGAATGAGGTAGGGTTTTTGTTTTAAAAGGGAAGTTATGAGACACATTTAAAAGCATCTGACTATATTACCATCTTGTGAATACCTCCTCTTGGACAGTATTCTGTTTTAATCATAGGAATTTCATTGGCTCATAGTCACAAGTAGATTATCAGAACTTTCTTCCTAATCTCTCAGCTGGAAGCTTTTCTCAAATGTATCTAATGTGGATGGACTTACTGGTTATTTGAAATATTGCTGGGGTAGGTTTCAGCATCATAGAAACATGTGAGCTTGCATAGTGTGACACACTATTGGGGGAGTTGTAGATAGGGAGTTGAAAATAAGTAGTTGTTTTCTTATGCATCAGAAAATTAATCTTGAGGAGATGCAGGCAGTTAATTGCAGTTGATTCTCATAGTATAGTCACTAGATTCTGAAGATGCACTATGAGCAGGGATACCACTTGCAAAAGAATGAAACAGGACCCATACCTCACGCCATGTACCGAAAGAAACTCAAGAGGTGTTAAAGAGCATGTCCATTCTTATATTGTGTCCAATATTCATTGGTTTATTTTTATTATTTTTGGGGGTGCATCACTGCCCTCAGGGAGTAGGAGGCCCAGCCTTTGCTCCATGGAGCTGGAATCGAACCTCTATCCCAGTGGGCCACGGTCCCATGCACAACCACTATGCCACCGGGGCTTAGCCCGTATTTTTCTTTTTTTAATCCCCTGTATTTATTTTTATTAAAATGCTCAGCAGTTTGAAATTACCAGACACCCCAAGGGAGAGATGAGCTTTATAACTCCTGGTATAGCCTCAGAAATGCACAGGGACAATTCTACCCTATCCTACAGGGTCGATATGAGTCAACATTGACTCAGGGAACGAGTTTGATTTTAGTTCTTATTAGGCCCTTAAGTTTTTCTCTATTTTTCCATTGATGCTCCTTATGGCTATTGGGTTTGTATTTGAGATGAGCAATGAACAATTCCAGGGAACACCTTTAATGTTAAATTCTGTGAGGGTATCCCTGACTATGAAACAGACCATTCAGTCTTGGGACTCTGACAAGGCCTCCTTTCTGGAGGAAGTGAGAACTGCATTGTGACTTCAAGGAAGATTAAGAGTTAACCAAATGAATATGATTATTAGGGAGAAATGAGTAGGAAGAGAGTTACATGTCAGAGGCAGAAGTGGTTGATTTATCTCAAATAATAGCTGATTTCTATCTGAAAGTCTTGTCATAGACTCTAAAGCATGACAAACAGATCAGGAAAGTGTGTGATAATTTTCTGTAGTGACCGTTCTAGTCTAGATCTTAGATCATTGATTTGAGTTTGATTAATGTGTTTAATTAAAGAGGAAGTACACTAAACAACACTAAAAATGGTCTGCGTGATCCACAGATACACTATCCTTGGCTTTGAGAAATGTCAATAGTTTGAGGCAGAAACAAATATTCACACACTTGATTAAATAAAGAAAACTGATGCTATTTTGGAAGATTCTGAAACCAAATCCAAGAATATGCTGGGCTCCTTTTATCTTCTGCTGTATTGTATGTGAATTTTTATAAAAGAATTTTGAGTAACGTGCTTAAAATAATGAGCGTATGTCCATATTGTTGTTATTTGAGGTGTCCAATTAATGGTATTTATTTCCTGCTAAAATAGGAATCCAATTGGGATATAAAAGAGCCAGGTGGTCCGAGGTCAAAATATCTTTGTTAGCAGCAGAGTTTGCAGAGTGTGGTTTGGCTATATGGTAATAATAAAAATCCTGACAATAGCCCTGGGTTAGGAAAAAGTAATCCCTCTAGTCTGTAGTGGTGTTGAACCAACACATGCCCCATCCAAAATAAGGTATGTGTAATCTGGGTACCATCTTCGATTCTTCTTATTACAAGTTCAATCACCAAAAGTCAAGTCTGCTTCCTTGGTCCTAATTTTCAGTGAGTGTGTTTTCCACTAAGAAATAGACTTCTACACTCTTTTCCAAAAATGAACATGCTGAATCTGAATTTAAGAGTAGTTAATTATTATGACATGACCCTACTTGGTATTGACCTGTATGAAAAAAATCACTGAAGATGTAAGTGCTATAGCAAAATATGGTGAAGAAAGTAGATGGTATACAGCTATCAGAAAGAATAGCATCTGGCAGGGGGTCCTCAAACTTTTTAAACAGGGGACCAGTTCACTGTCCCTGAGACCATTGGAGGGCTGGACTATAGTTAAAAATAAACAAACTATGGACAAATTCACTGTGGGCCCAGGATGTGTCGGCTGCTAAGCAGGATAGCAGCAGTAGCAAAAACACCCGGTGGGCCACATGTGCCCATTGGCCGTAGTTTGAGGACCTCTGATTTAGGGTATTAAATGCTGATCTTAAAACAAGCAGTCATTTAAGTGAGGTGTCAGCTAAATCCATATGGAAGAAGCACACTGACTTGCATGATACAAGGGATGTACATAGTAAAATCCAAATCCAGAGGAGAGAATTGTATTAGAGCTTAAATTTTGAATCCCAATTTCGCAGTCAGTTATGAATAATGAAAGCCAAAATCCATTTGCATGGGCCCACATGGATTAAACCTCCAGTGAATTCCCTCTGACTGTGGACTTAGACATCAGACATAGTGGACTGTAGGATGGATTACTGCAGATGTAGTTAGATTAAAATGTGCCACCTTGTCATTTGATTTACCTTTTGACCCACTATATATTTGTTCCAGTTTCTAACATTTTCTGCTTTTCTTTCAATTGAGGTTTTCCTCTGTTTTATTTTACCATAGTTTTTGTTGTTGTTGTCTAGTACTTTTCTCTGTATATGAAATCCAGGATAGGCAAATCAATAGCAACAGTGACTGGGTTAATAGTTTCCTAGGGGAAACTATTTCCTGGGGGAAATGGGGAGCTAACAACATTGAGTAGGAGGAGAAAATGTCCTAAAATTAATTGTGGTAATGAGTTTACAATCCTTTTTAATATTATTGCATTATTGAATTGTATGATATATGAATTATATGGCAATAAAACTGTTAAAATAAAATCCACATGGAAAGGTAGGAAAAATTATTAACTATAAACAAACACCGGGAGGGAATGAGTTACTGGCCTTTGGGGCTCATTTGGTATCACATAACTCACAGAAACAATGTTCTGTATCTTACTTTGGTGAGTAGTGGTGGAGTTCTTAAAAGTTTGTGAGTGACCATGTAAAGTGCAACTATTGGTTTCTACACAAATAAGAGTCAATAAGATCAAAGATGCAAGGAAACAATTAATTCAAAGCACTAATGGGCCACTTGAACCTCATCGTTATGACCCTGATGCGTGAAGAACTGCCACCACAGACATGCTCTGAAAGGATCACAATAGAAAGTTCTGCAACAAGGGAGAGGAACATGTGGAACAAAACTTAAAATAATAAAAAGACCATGTTTACTGGTCTGATAAAAATTGGTGGAGGCCCTAAACTATGGCCCATATACATTCTTCAAATCTGAAACTGAAACTTTCAGCCAAAGACAAGGCTCTAAAGTAAAGTGACCAGATTTTAAGTGGGACACCATTGACCAGGGGTGGGGGGTGGGGGTTCTTGATTAAAAATTTGGTTTATATGGAGCAACAAAAATATTCATAGAATGCAAAAATAGTATTATAATTTATTTATTTTAGTTTTAAAACGCCACAGGACATTGTTAAATTGTTAAAAACCAGGATGTCTGTTCACCTTACTCCACTAAACACCACCATCAGGGAGGTATGTACTCCTTAGAACAATCAACCTACATGAAATCAAAAGGGCAGCATTTACCTAGGGGTAAATCTCAAAAAGTTGGAAATATATATATATATATATATATATATATATATATATATATATATTTTTTTTTTGGTACAGGGAAACATGGTAAATCAGTGAGCTAGATTATGTATTGGAGTTAGAGGATGAGGGAAATCAAGGAGATGTAGCCCAAGGTCAGCACCCATCTCCATGTAAATACCTTTATAACTTCAGTTACCAACACAGAAGCCCAGGAAACAGTAAGCCACCAAATGGCAAAGAGAAAACCAGCTGGGAATACCTGCTTTCCTGAAGTTGTGTGAGAAAAGGATGAGTAAATGCCAACTTATGTTCGTCTGGTTTTATCATTGCTAAGAAACAAATGTGAAAATCCAGCAGAAATAAACAAGCAAAAGATTAACACCAAAGACCTTAAGTACCTGCCCATTGACCACACAACTAGAGCTATCTGTATGGTGGGTTTTTGTGTTTTTGTGTTTTGTTTTTTTGGCATCACTGCCCTCTGGTGGTGGGAGTAGGAGGCCCAGCCTTTGCTCCTGTGGAGCTGGAATTGAACCTCCATCCCAGTGGGCCGCAGTCCTGTGCACAACCACTATGCCACCGGGGCTCAGCCCTGTATGGTGGGTTTTTTAAAATTTATTTTTACCTAAAGATGTTTCTTTTTGGTAATGTTAATCAGTTTTAAATTTGTTATTTTATCTTTCTCATGCATGTTAAATGAACTTTATAAATGGTTCTCTGTCTGAACAAGTTGAGATTATTAAGAACATCATTTTAAATTTGTAATAAAATTTTAATAACCTATTTCCCCTCCACAAATTGCAAGTAGCTGTTAAAGTCTTAACAATAGTAAAGCAATTCAGACTTTGACATTGTCTTAAAGAAGCATATCTTCCTAAATTTTATGTTATTTGCTATTCAACAATGTGTTGTAAGTTCTCATATGTGTTGGTGTTAAAAACATAGTATAAAATGTTATATGAGCATTGTTCTTTCTATTCTCATATATCTTTCTGTTAAAATTAGATGGGGGGACATTATACATTTCTTTTTTTAATATACCTAGAAAATAATAAAGAGAGGTCTAAATTTTTCCTATTCAGAGAGAATTGCTAGGCAGGTCTTATTGTCCTTCTTCTTTGCCATATCTCACTCACTGTTACTCAGGCATGCCCAGAACCAGGTGAGCAGTAGTTCTCCTTGACCCACAGCAACGAATACTTATACATTATTTGCCTGTTGCCTTTCCCTATAATTTCCACTAAGAAGTGAATAAGACTTGGCGTTGATTAGTGTAGCTGTGTCATAGGCAGAGTCCCAAGAAGCCAGCTGTACAATTCCTGAATCACGATTTCTAAAATTTGCACCATGGTGCTTAGCTCCCTAAGGGATATAATTACTTTCTCCATAATACCGTGGACTTGGAATGACCTAAGGCTCAGCAAAAGCATTTTATGTTGTTGCATTTCTCTGTTGTGGGGCAAAGCTAATTGCCTTTGTAGCAGCTGGGAATTCCAGTGGCCTGCTCCTTGCTGGCAGACAGCCGCACGACTGGCTTGAGGGATGCTGCTCGGGAAAATCAAAGAGCTCAGCAGCTCTGCTTTTTGCTCTGCTTGGCAGCATAAAGCTTTGCTTCTTATCACCCCACTCTCCTCGGCCAAGAGCCCATGAAATTAGCTATCAGTCTATGAAAGTGCTGAAAATGCCATAATAGCTACCAAGGTTACCAAAGGCACTGTTCCATCTGCTCCTGATGACTGAAAGGACTTAAAGCAGAAAGAGATGTATGTATGTATGGCTCTTTTGAAGGACAGTGGGGTTGCTGCTAAAATATACACTTAAATATCCCTTCTGAACTTTAGAGTTGTTAAAAATTGGCTATGCCATTATTTTCACATTCTCTCTTTCCTTTCACAGGCCTGATGTTTCATGTTTTTTCTCTTTCAGGACTCATCGTTGGGGTAATCCTGAGGTATGGCACCCCTGCCACCAGTGGCCATGACAAGTCCCTCAGCTGCACTCAGGAAGACAGGGCTTTCAGCACCTTATTAGTGAATGTCAGTGGGAAATTCTTCGAATATACCCTGAAAGGAGAAATTAGTCCTGGCAAGATCAACAATGTAGAGCAGAATGACATGCTGAGGAAGGTGAGCAGGGGACACGCAGCCAGCCTTGTCCTGGTAGTGGTTTTATTTCCCGACTCTCTTGATTCTGTACAGAAAAGTCTTTTCACATTTCTGGACTGTCTGTAATATTCCCAGCTCTCAGTTTTGTTGGTGAGCTTTGGGGCTGTGATGAGGCCATGAAAGGACAAGATCAGAATCTGAGCCGCTCAGCTTGGAGGGCCCCTTGGGCTTGTTAAGATCAGGACCTGCAGTAGGACTCAGAGTGCCCTGCGGTTGTTGGTACATCCGAATGCAGCTAAGCTCTCCCACCCCATCTCCTCTATGCCTCCTCTCCCCGTGGGTTCAAGATGAGATTGTTCCTTCCTTAAAATAAAATTTATGTTATCCTTTACCTTATTTATTTATGATTCAGAAGTGTAATTCTGAGTTCTCCATTATTCTTTTGCTGTTTTCTACAAATATGTATAGAGTACTTATTCTCATTGATGAAAGGCTTAATGAATCGTCAGGGGAAGACTATCTTGTTGCTTTAGAATTTGAGCCCAAACATGTTTTTCATATTGGAGGTAGCTAAGATATATCACAGGAATGGATTCTGTGATTTCCTCATGTGGGTAATTCCTAAGATAAGCAGGAGATCTGTGCTTGTTGATGTATATTCGATTACCTTACAGACAGAGCTAATCAGCAAGAAGGCTTTTGCGGAGGCATGTTGAGGCAGATTGGGGGAGGCAAAGAGTCTTTAGGTGTCAGAAAACCCTTATACTAGTTCATGTATTACTGAGTGATTTCCAACAAGTCCTACCTGTTTTCAGTCCTCATATTGGGTATGTAGTAGCCAAGTGTCTTTGGGTGGTACATTGCAAAATGGTCAATGTACTTGGCTGCCAACTGAAAGGTTAGAGGTTCAAGTTTATCCAAAGATCCTTGGAAGAAAGTCCTGATGGAAAATAAGCCACTTTAGAAAAAGCAGCCATTGAAAATACTCTGCAGCACAGCTCTATTCTGATGCAAAGGGGATGGTCAAACATCAAAATCGAGAGTAACAGTACCTACATTTCAAATTACTTTTGTCTTCAGCAAGAGCTAATAAAATATAATCTGAAAAAGTCATCCTACTTTAATTAGGCCTATTGTCATTTCCAAAATCCCCTCAAATGAAACTTTACTTTTAATAGTACAGTGAAGATTTAAAATAATTAACTGGGGGGAAAAAGCCAGTAAAATGAGCACATTAGAATAGTTTATATAACTCTTTTCTGAATATAAAGTTTTGTTACTTGATAGTTTCACAGGGATTTCCCTGTATCAAGTTAATTCCCCCTTAGAGTTGCTGAATTTATGTTGATGCTTAGAAAGCTACTTGTGTCAATGGTGACTTTGATCTAAGCTACATTAAGTGTCACAGAAGACTGTATTCTCTAAGTAGAGTAGATTCTGTAATAGGATCCAGGAAATAAAAAAATCATGACCGTATCTTTTGTCACAATCAAGCCTTCATAAGAATTTGATGAAAATCAAGATAACTTAGTTTCTTATTTATAACCTTGGCCCCAAACTTTATATATGTCCTCCAAATTGCATTAATATGTATGTAAGCAACATAATGTAAAACAGTGTTGTGAAGAGAAGAGCATATCAGCATACAAGGAAGATTATTTTATGGCTTCTTCCATATTGTGGTGTTTTCTCAATGCTCAATATTATCTACAATGACTTACACTTAAGTAAACGACTTAAAATATTAAGCATATATGATAGCATTGTTGTAGTTGAGTTGCTTCTTAGGGCAACCTGTTATATCACTGAAAACAAAAGAAAAAAATCAACGAGGAGGGAGGGGGAAAGAATGAGGAGCCGATAACAAGGGCTTAAATAGAAGGCAAATGTTATGAGAATGGTAAGGGAAACTGATGTACATATGTGCTTCGCACACAATGGACTTATGTGTGGAGTGGGATAAGAGTTGTATGAACCCCCAATAAAAGTATTAAAAAAATCAGACCCACTGCTGTGGAGTTTTGGGGCTCATCGTGACCCTAGATAGAGTTGCTATGGTTGTGAATCGTTCCAGGAGCAGATCGTTTATTTATCTTCAGAGCGGCCGCTGGTGAGTTTGAACTGCTGACTTGTGGTTAGCAGTCCAACATGTAGCCGACAGTGCCACGGGTTCATTATATCACTAACTGGTATGAAAAGAGTGACTGTTTTGCTTTTAAACTTTTAGGTCACATTTGATCCAGAGGTGTTTTTTAATATTCTGCTGCCTCCAATTATATTTCATGCTGGGTACAGTTTAAAAAAGGTAAGAGGTTTTTACTGTCTTTTAAAAACAAGCAAACAAATATTTGTTGATTTTTTTGTTGTTCAGAATATACACAAAACATTTTCCAATTTAATAGTTTCTACATGTACAATGACATTAATTACATTCTTTGAGTTGTATAACTATCTTCACTCTCTTTTTCCAAATTGTTCTTTTATTATTAACATAAACTCACTGCCCCTTAAGATTTGGAAATGAGAGAAGCAGAGACAGAAATAGGAAGAGGAACTATAATGTATGGCACACTGTCTCCACAAACAACTGCCTCCTTATCAGAACTGGATGGTGCTTGATTACCATTAATGAACGTTCTTTTGTATTAATAAGTCATTCTATTGGGGGCTCTTACAGCTCTTATAACAATCCACACATTAATTGTATCAAACACATCTGTACATATATTGCCATTATCATTTTCAAAATATTTTCTTTCTGCTTGAGCCCTTGGTATCAGCTTCTCTTTTTCTCCTCTTCACCCACCTTCCCACTCTCATGGACCCTGATAAATTATTATTATTTTCATATTTACATGGTCCACTGTCTCCCTTCACCCACATTTTGGTTGTTTGACCCCCTTGGATTGGGGCAGTTATACATTGATAATTATAGTCAGTTCCCCTGTTCTCCCCCACACCTTCCTCCTGCAATCCTGGTATTGCTATTCCTGCTACTAGTCCTGAGGAGTTATCTGTACTGGATTTCATCTGTCGAGAGCTCTTATCTGTACCAGTGTTTAAGTGCTCTGGTCTAATCAGATTTACTGAGTTTGTGATTTCTTTTTTCATCTTCTGCAATGTTTGACAAATTTCATGGGTCTCTCGTTGGGTGCATAAATGTTTATTATGCTCATTGGTTCTTGTTGTACCAATCCCTTGAGTATTATATAGAACTCCTCCATCTCTTGTTATGTTTTGCACCTTGAGATCAATTTTGTCAGAGATTAGGATTGCAACCCCTGCTTTTTTTGAATTGCCATTTGCTTCGTATATATAGACAGCAGATCAATGGGTTGTATTTTCTAAGCTAGTATGTTAATCTCTGCCTTTTAATGGGCTACTTCAGTCCATTAACATCCTTCAGTTATAACATCCTTCAGTGGACTCTGTGATATCATCTCATAACGTTTGTGTCGGGTGTTTTCCTATCTCCCTTCTTATCAGTGCATTGTGCGGCTGAGTATTTGGTTCGTTCTTGCCTTCTTGTCACCACTGAGCCAATATTAGCTTGGAGGCTGTTTTTAGTGTGTTGACCTCTGGGTGGAGCTGCCCTATGTGCTGGTCTCCTATTTGTGCTCAATGAATGTTGTTCTTCTGACCAAACTGGGTCAGCCAGAATTTTTTGTAGAGCTGGGTTTCTTTTATCGTATCTTTTGAGTTTTTCCTTGTCTATCTATCTTGATAGATAATTTGGTTGGATATAGGATTCTGGGATTTGCATTGTTTTCCTTCAAACTTTTGGAAGATGTTACTCCACTTTCTCCGCTTATCTGCTGCTAAGTCTGAGCATATTTTTGTTTGAGTACTGCTAGCGGTGACTGCCTTTTTTACCCTAGCTGCTCTCATGATTTTTCCCTTTTACTCAAATTTGGATAGTTTAACTTGGTGTATTCTTTCTTGGATTGCATCTAGCTGGTGTTCTCTCTGCTTCCTGTCCAGAATATCTCACAGTATGTATGGGATAGTGGTAGTTCAGTGGTATAATTAGTTCCTTCAATGTGGAACACCTGGGTTCAATTTCCCACCAGTGAACCTCATGCATAGATTAGGTGTTGCTATAATGTTGATCAGGTTTCATCGGAGCTTTCAGACCAAGACAGATTAGGATTGAAGACCTGTAAGTCAGCCAATTGAAACCTTTATCAATCACACTGGTTTCCTCTACAGTTCATCATAGGGATGGCTGAGGACCAGGTGGCATTTCCTTTGGTTTTGGATGGAGTCCTCCATGCATGAGTCGGGGCTGGCTCGATAGCAGCTAAGAACAACAATATGTGTATGTGTACTAGGGTCAATAAAAGGTATTGCTGCATACTGATCGAAAACGTTATTTTAAAAAAATACCCAAACATGAAGCTATTGTTTCTTGACAGACTTCCATCTAGATCCGGACATATTGAAAGTTAGTGTTTTCACCTCTCGAACTCTTCTCTGAAGAATTAGCTTTGCTTTATACCATGTCAAAATGGCAGTTTGGGCTTCAAGGGACTCAAATTGTGCATGCTTGAAATGTTTTGGGGAAAAAAAGAAGTCTGAAGGGGCATGCTCAGGACTTACAGTGGAGGGGATAAGAATTCCCAATGAAATTGTCTTAGGACAGCCCTTGCTACTTGATGGGAGAAATTTCTCTGCACAACTTTCCTGGCCTTTTTCTCACCAGTGCATTTTTCTGCGTTCTTAAGCTTCTTCATAAACACCGCTGTGATTGTTCTATGTTTCTTGAGAAAATCTACCAAGATCGCCTCTGATATCCTTCCCATCACCATAACGTTCTCAGATGGCCTCTCTCCCTTGAATTTAACTGCTCAGCAGCAGACTCTCATGGAAACCACTGTTTCGATTGAATTTTTTTTTGTTTTTGGGGGCATCACTGCCCTCTGGTGGTGGGAGTAGGAGGCCCAGCCTTGCTGCTGGATTTGAACCTCCATCTATTGAATTTTTTAAGGTACTCTAAAATGTATTACTGAAAGAATTTGCCGCCAAACACTGATCATAGAGACATGTTACTCATATATGTATTAACAACGACCCTCATAGCAATTCTTTATTCCTTCATGCATGCATTTGCTTATCTTAAGTAGAACTTACTATTTTCTAGTTTCTCCACATCTACTATAATTGTTCCACTTCCTAGATTAATGTAGGTTAATGTCAGGAGACATGGCAGACCCTATGAGCAGATACTCTAGGCACTTTGTTTTCTGATACTGATTTAAGGAAAAATCCCGTGAGCTAGTGCTTTTATGATTGGTTAGTTTTAAATTTATATCTATAATAATGTTTGGAGGTAGCATAAAAACTGGAAATGACTAGTTGAATTACTAGAATAAATTGGGTTAAATCTAGGAGATTTATTGGGCATTTATCACACACATTTTTTAAAATGAAATTATTTATTTTAGTTCAATATAGTCTATTTATCAGAGACAAGATCACAATCAATGTGTACAAAATTTACATAACAGGAGAAACAAGAGACAATGCAGCACCTTTAGAAAAATAATTAAAAGTTTTGTCGCATTTACAGGTTAAGTGCCACACCAAGAATTTACAACACAGTAATTTACTGCAATCAGGGAGTTCCATAAAGAAACAAAGTTTCTTACACTCCAGATTTCAGGAAGGCATTATTGGAATGCTTAGCTATAATCAGAGAACTTGTCCATCCTTAGGATTCAGGTAAAAGAGACATGAGCTTTTCATAGCACACATTTTATCAAAGGAGTCTACTGCCGCCTGGCAGCTGGTTTAGTGTCTCTGACAGGTGTGAAGCCTAGAAGAATTCTTGGTTTGATGGTGATCTTTCTGTACCCGGCAATCTAGACTTCCCCGCAGTAACAATGCTGGAATATCTCCAGCCCATGGGAACCTTTTCTCCTGTGCTTGGTGCCCGCTTGACCTTCTTTGAGGACAGGTTTACCTATCTTGGACCAGAAGTGTCTAGCACAGCACAAGCCGGTGGTGCAGTCTGATGATCCGAGGCAGACAGACCCTTCTTGTCCTTTGGTATGATACATTTGTGATGATTGTGTGGTTCTCCTGGAGTTTCCTTCCAAGGTACTATGGTCGTTACCAAAGCTTTCAAGAATGGTCTCCTCAATTTCCCCAAGACTGAAATGATTGTGATCAGAAGGCATACACATACAAGGGGCGCCGTGCATCCGCAGCACTTCAATGGCGTCTCAGGTCCTCGGGCATGCCAGCTCGGGCTGGTCACACACTTTTTTTAAGAAAATAATTTTGTTGGGGGCTCTTGCAGCTATCATCACAATCCATCCATCCATCCATTGTGTCATGCACATTTGTACATATGTTGCCATCATCATTTTCAAAGCATATTCTTTCTACTTGAGCCCTTGGTATCAGCTCATTTCCCCCTCTCTTCCCCTGTCTTCCCCTTCCCTCCTCTCACCTCTGCTCCCCTCCCCTCTCTCCCTTGTGAACCCTTGATAATTTATAAATATTTTCCTCACGTCTTACACCAACTTCTATTTCCCTTCCCCACTTTTCTGTTGTTTATCCCCCTGGGAGGGGTTATATGTAGATCATTTTGATCTGTTCCCATTTTCTCACCCCAGCCCTTCCCCTTTCCCTCCTCTTATTGCTACTCTCCTTATTAGTCCTGAGGGGTTTATCTGTCCGGGACTCTGTGTTTCCAACTCTTGTCTGTACCAGTGTATCTGGTCTAGTCAGATTTGTAAGGTAAAATCGGGGGGGGGGGGCGGCATTAAAGAACTAGAGGAAAGTTGTTTGTTTCATCAGTGTTATGCTGCCTCCTGACTGGCTCGTTTCTTCCTTGTGACCCTTCTGTACAGGGATGTCCAATTGTCTGCAGCTGGGCTTTGAGTCTTCACTCCATACTCTCCCTCATTCACATTGATATATATATATATATGTATATAATTTGTTGTTGTTGTTGTTGTTGTTGTTGTTCTGGGTATCTGACCCCGTTGTTACCTCATGATCGCACAGGCTGGTGTGCTTCTTCCATATGAACTTTGTTGCTTCTCAGCTAGATGGCTACTTGGGCATCTTCAAGCCTTTAAGACTCCGGATACTATATCTTTTTTTTTAATAGATTTTTTGTTTTGTTGTTGTTGCTGTTATTTTTTGGGGGCATCACTGCCCTCTGGTGGTCGTGGGAGTTACCCAGTGCTGCTCCTGAGAGCCGCTGCTGGATTTGAACCGGCAAGCCCGCAGGCTGCGGTCCCGCACTCACCCACTTACGCCACCGGGACTCAGCCCCAGACACTATATCTTTTGATAACTGGGAAATATCAGCTTTCTTCACCACATTTGCTTGTGCATCCATTTTGTCTTCAGCAATTGCACACACATACTCTTAATGTAATTATATATAATCAGCCAGGGCAATTTTTTCTTGAAAATTTTCTGTGTCCTGGATTACTGGAAAGGACAGTCATTGGCAGGACAGAGGATAATCTTATGCTAGAATATAAATGGCTATATAGCATAATTCAATAATTATTTCAATTATTCTTCAGTGTAATGGAAGAAATAAGTTCCATTTTGTAGAGGTTTTTAATATCTTTCTTTGCTGAGGGTGAAAAATCACAATTCCTTTTTTCTTTTATTCAGAGACACTTTTTCAGGAATCTTGGGTCTATTCTAGCCTATGCCTTCTTGGGGACTGCAGTTTCCTGTTTCATTATTGGGTAAGTGACTGGATCACAGAGCTCATTATTTTGGTGTTTTTGATGATGGCCATTAAGACCTCAAGCTGAATTTTCTAGTATGCCACTACTATCTATGTGTGGCTACTTAAATCAACATCAAGATGAATGAAAATTTAAGTAAAACTGCACTCAGAACCCAAATCTTGGTTTTTAAGATATTTCTCCAACAAAAAAGACCAGAGACCCCCTACAGAAATGGCTGACGTTCCAAGAGATCATCTTGTAGTGCTGACAATAAGAAGTGATCGAGCAAACAAATAAAAGTTGGGGCATGCCAACCTGAAAGAGCCCCTAATGGCCAAAGCTGTGATAATTTAGACAACATTGCACATGGCATTTTATTGGATCATGACATAAACTATAACAATATCTATGAGTCCACACTGTCATAAGTAATGATTGGGTGCGTAACTAGATGGGGAAAGTGGGACAAACCTCAAGTCAGAAGATCTCCAGATAATGAAGTAGATGCAGCCCTTCCCCCTAGGAGGCCAAGCTTAGCCATCTGTGAGTGTAGGCTGGACAAGTCAGCAGTTTGAGATCAGCAGCTCCACTGGAAGGGAAGGAGGAAGCTGTCCGCTCCCATAAAGAGTTAGTGTTGGAGACCCACAGGGGCAGTTCTACTCCAGCTTGTAGAGTCGCTATGACTCAGACGCAACTTGATGGCTCTGGATTTGCTTTTTGATCTATGAGTCTTTGTGATTTTTATGACAATCTCTTGAGCATGATGCAGATTTTTTCCTTCGTTCTCTCCCATCTCTTACTCAGTTTTTTTTTAGGATGCTTTAACTTTGTTGCTAATTGAAGCCCATATTTCATCACTCCTACAGTTGTTGAATGGATCCTGAGGTGGCTCCAATGGTTAGGTGCTCAACTACTGCTCCTTGAAAACCCTGATACACATGGGTCCAGAACTTCTGACCCTGCGGATGACAGCCTTGGTGGCACAGTGGTTTGGCATTGGGCTGTCATCCGCAACATCAGCAGTTTATTTATTTTCTATAACAGCAGCACCAGATAGCAAAGACACTTGTTTCAGGTAAGCATTTAACACAGGAGCTGCCTAATGTTTTCACACATCTCCCTAGGTGTAGTATTCTTATACCCCTCTGCTCTCAGTTACTGGATTTTGCTTTCTCTTTTATCTGTGTTCTCTGGGAAAGTCATCTTAATGTCTTGATACACTTTATTTTCTTACAGAAATCTCATGTATGGTGTGGTGAAGCTCATGAAGATTGTGGGTCAGCTCTCTGATAAATTCTACTACACAGATTGTCTCTTTTTTGGAGCCATGATCTCTGCTACTGACCCAGGTATTTACGTGTTTGGCACTATGATATTGCACTGCAGCCATGTGCTACACAGGATCTGCTTGGGCAATATTCTATTATATATATGTCCATTCCCCCAACTCCTGAAAAGCCTATTATATTAAAAGTACTAACAAAGATTTGTAGTAACAAAGGGTACTACTTTGCAATGTGTATCAAAACATTATTATTACTGTATTATGTTCAAGTGGTTTTAGTGTATTGGAAAGTCTTTTAAAAATTATTTTTATAGATAGGAAGGTACACTATATATTTAAACATTAAGCTAACAAACCTTAGCTATGAACCTTACCTAATAGTTCAGATTTAAACTCAGATTTAAGAGTGGGAATCATTTGTAATACAAAGACTGCTTGTATTTAATAAGGTGCTTGCAAATAACATAGCATCCTATTTCACAGAACATATTGTTGATCTTGGACCTCTGGTGGCCTGCTAACTACAAGGTCTTCAGTTTGAAGCCACCAGCTGCTCCACGGGAGACTCAACTTTCTACTCTCATAATGAGTTAAAGCCTTGAAAGCTCAACAGGGGCAGTCCTACCCTGTCCTAGAGAGTCGCTGTGAATCAGCATCAGCTTTGACTTGATAACAGTGAGGGTTTTTTTATTGTGAACATTAAGTGACATATGATTGTATTTAAATACTAAGACATTAACACAACCATTAACTTTTGTGGAAGACTCTTGTTAGAACATGGAATGGTGGAGGAAGCAGCTAGTAAGTCTAACAGATGTGAATGGCTAGGAAGGGTATGCATTTTTGTTTTCTTTTTCATTTTGTTTTTGGTAGATGCCCGCAAGTTAGTTCTACTTATAGTGGCCCTATGTGTAGCAGAGTGAAATACTACTCAGTCCTGTGCCATCCCGACAATTGTTGTTCAAGCCCATCTTTGCAGTCATTGTATAAATCCATCTTGTCCAGGGTCTTTTTTCTGTTGCCTCTCTATCAAGCATGATATGCAGGAACTGGCCCCTCCTGAGAATGTGTCCCAAGTACACAAAACAAAGGCTCACCATCCTTGTTTCTAAGAATCATTATACCTGCACTTCTTCCAAGACAGATTTATTTGTTCTTTGGCAACATACAGTACTTTCAAAAGTCGTTACCAGCACCATAATTCTTCAGTCTTTCTTATTCAATGTCAAAATTTCATGTGCACATGCGGCCATTGAGAATACGATGACTCGGGTCAAGCGCACCTTGTTCCTCAACATAACTTACTTTTCCACACGTTAAAGAGGTCTTGTGCAGCAGATATACCCAATTCAATGCATGGTTTTATCTCAGAATTCCTGTTTCTATGAGCATTAATTGTGGTTCCAAGCAAAATAAAATCCTCAACAACTTTGATATATTCTCCAGTTATGAAAATTTTTATTTTCTTTAGGTTAACTTGTCATCTATATTGAAGGTGTCAATCTTTGATTCTTCATCAGCAAGTGCTTGAAGTCCTCTTGACTTTCAGGAAGCAAGATTGTGTCATGTTTATACCGAAGGTTAATAAGCCTTCCTCCAGTCTTGATGCCCTGTTCTTCATGTAGTACAACTTCTCTGATTATTTGCTCAGTATACAGATTGAAGAAGTATGGTGAGAGGATACAACCCTGATACAAACTTTTCCTGATTTTTAAACTATGTAAACCCTTGTTCTGTCCACATAACTGCCTCTTGATCCACATACAGGTTTCCCATGAGAATAATGAAGTTTTCTAAAATTCCCTTTCTTCTAAAGGCTATCTGTAGTGTTAAGATCCACACAGCTTTGGATAGTCAATGAAATACAAATAAACATATTTCTGACATTCTCTTATTCTCTACTTTAGCTAAGATCTGTCTGACATCAGAAGTGATATTTTTTGTTTTACATTCTCTTCTGAATTCTGCTTGAGTTTATGGCAGCCCCTTATAATTTACTGCTGCAACACTTATTGAATGATCTTCAGCCAACATTTACTTGCATATTATGTCAGTGATATTGTTCTATTATTTGTGCATTCTGCTGGGTCACCTTTCTTTGGATTGAGTACATGAAATCTTTTCCAGTCAGTTGGCCCAACTTCTTGACATAAATGAGTGAGTGCTCCCAGTGCTTCATCAGATTGTTGAAACATTTCACTGGGATTCCATCACTTTCTGGAATCATGTTTTTAGTGAATGCTTCCAGTGCAGCATGAACTACTTGTCAGTGTGCTACCTCCTGAAATAGTGAAATGTCAACTACTTCATTTTGGTACAGTGACTCTGTGTATACTTTCTATCTTCTTTTGATGCTTCCTGAGATGTTCCATGATTTACCTACAGACTCATTGAAAGAGAAGGTATAGATTTTTTTCTTGAGCTCTTTAAATTGAGCATGTTCTTCCTTTTATGTTTTCTAACTTCAAGTCTCTGCATATTTTGTCATAATACTTTGTTTTCTTGAGCTTCTCTATGCTCAAGAGCTTGAGCTTCTTCTGCTCAGCTCATCTGTTTCACATTTCTTCCATTTGACTTGGTGACGCTACGATTAACAAGTATGAGAGTCAGTTCTGATCATTCACTTTGGTCTTTTATTTCCTGGATGTTTGTTTTTTTCCTATGATGTTGTTGATCTCATTACACAGCTCATCAGTCCCTCTATCATTAGTGTTCATATCTGTTCTTGAGATATTGTAGAAATTCAAGTGGAGTATGCTCAAGGTAATATTTTGGACGTTGTGAACCTGTTTTAATTTTCTTCACCTTCAACCCGAACTTAACGTGTGAGCAATTGATAATCTATTCTACATTTGACTCCTGACCACATTTTAGCTACTGACCCTGAGCTTCTCCATCATCTCTTTCCACATATTTGATTTCTGTGTATGAGACGTCTACTTGCATATTCACTGTTTGTGTTACTATGAAGAAGTCATTCTTGCAAAATTCTGTAATAGTATATCCAACTTCGTTTCTATCACTGAGGTTTTATTTCCCAACCACTATTCCTTCCTCTTTGTTTTCAAATTTTGCATTCCAATTACCAATAGTTATGAATACATCTTGATTTCATGTTTGATCAATTTCACACTGTAGATATTAGTAAAATTCTTCAATTTCTGCATCACTAGCTTTAGTGGTTGTTACATAAATTTGAATTATAGTTGTATTGACTAGATTTCCTTATATGCAGATAGATGTAATCTTAATACAAACAGCATTGTATTTCAAGATCTTGAAATATCTATGAATGTGATGCCATCCCTCTTGAATTTGTCATTCCTGACACAGTCAACCTAATGATTGTTTCAGAATGGCCAACACTACCCTATTTCAGCTCACTAATGCCTAAGATATTGACCTTGATGCGTTCCTTTTCATTTTTGATGACTTCCAGTTTTCCCAGATTCATACTTTGTACATTCCAAGTTCAAGTTTTCATAGATGTTTGTAGCTGTTTTTTCTTATTTTGAGGCTTTTCATTTTAGAAGAACTCAGTTTGATAATAATTTTTATGCTTACATTGTTTTCTTTCTCATTACTGAACTTTTGTCCTTTCTTAGGAAACATAATTTTATTTAAATACTACCTTTTCTGAGTGGAAACACAGAAGGACACCTACAGTGAATGTAACTTAGTTTGTAAATTCCTTTTGTGTAGTATTACTTCATGATTGTGTACTGACAATGTTTTCTACTCATAAATGTCTGACTGCACTCAAAATCTATAAAAAGAGAAAGCTCTGCTCTCTAAATTGGAACCCATAAACAAATTAGTTCACATAAATAGCATTCCTATTATATATAGCTATAGCTATTCATTTCTCTAATGCCAACTATTGAAACTACATCTTAGGGAAATAATTTATAGAGAACATTCTGGCTTTAGCCCTAACAGTAGAGATGGAAAGGTCTTCTTGATGTCTATGATGCTTTGTAGTATTGTGTACAGTAATGATCTTAAATGATTGTTTCCCTTCTCCTAGCTATGACTTTTCGGGTCCTCTTATTGAAAGTTTTATTTAATTAACTCAAAGCAGTGATCTTTGCTCTTTCCACTAAAGATAACACCATATGTATGAGGTGGTGTAGGCTGCTAGGTGATTTGGAGTCTTTTCCAGTGTGTGGTTATGTGTTATGGCTACCATGTGCCATCTTTGTGGACTCTTACTTTGAATGGTTCTAGAATTAATGAAAGAATATACATTTCTAACTCATTGTTCCTTTCTATCAGAGAAAATGAGTGACATTTCGTTCTGTGAACCATTATGAAATGAGTCATCACAAGTTTATCAGACTTACTTACAGGTCTCAAAATCTGTGAACTGTGCAAAGACTAATTTTCTAGGTGCATTGCTAGGCTGGTTGGTCTTTTGCTATCCTTTGGGAATCAGCTCAAATATATCTACCTACCTAGTTGTTCTTTCCATACTTCTTCAGTTACCTCTTCTTATCACTGTTGGAGTAAAATTTAATGATAATTGTTGTCATATACCAGCAGTTTGCAAGTACTGAGTGATCTGTAGTCTGTAGACGAAGTGTTTTAAGAAAACTTAGATGAATGAACAAATTTAAGCTCTTAATTTTTGCTTCTTTTAATAGCTACCATTCTTTGATTTTTTTTCTCCTACTGCTATTTTAATTATTTTTTATCATTTTATTGGGAACTCTTACAAATATCATAACATTCACATCAAGCAGTATAGTACAGTTGCTACCACAATCAGTTTCAAAACCTTTTCTTTCTTCTTGAACTCCTTTATATCAGCTCCCCTTTATCCCCTCCCCCCCAGCCTCCCCCGAGGAACCCTTATTCTTTTTTCTATAATAGTTTTCTTTTTGCCATATCTTACACAACCCAATATGTCCATTAACATACAATTCTGTTTTTCAATCACATTGAGTGGTGTTATACAGTCTATCAATGCTATCATCTTCCCATGTTCCCCTCCCTACCTCCTTCTCTCTTTCTGTACCCTCAGGGAACCAGTACTCCTGTTACTGTGTCTGAAGGGTTATCTATCTTGACTTTTATGTACCAAATGGTCTTAAATATACACATGGACACACACAATACTAACACGATTAATTAGGTAAACAAATAAATACCATCATAGTAAAGTGAGAAAATATTTAAAAAGAACGAAAGAATAATTATGTAGTTCATCTGTGCCATACTGCACCCTGGAGTTACCATCCATTCCATGTGGCCTTTCTGAAGCCAACTATCTTACAGGTAGGTTTTGGGTCTCCATTACTTCCACACCACTTCATATCGACTTGATTGCTTTTTTGAATTTCTCATACCTCTTCCCATCAACCCCTCATGATCACACAGACTGGTGTGTTTTTTCCATGTGGACTTTGTTGCTTACCTGCTATATGGCTGATTGTTTAACACCAAGCTGTTAAGACTCCAGACACTATATCTTTCTTCAATACATTTGCTTATGCATCCATTTTGTCTTCAGCAATCATGTCAGGAAGGTGAGTATTACACAGTGCCACTTTATTAGAACAAACTGTTCTCTTTTTTAACTTCTTAAGTTGTAAACAAGCTATTTAATAAGCTGCTTGCATAGTTACCCTAGCTGATAGCCTGTCTTTATAGAGTGAAGTTTAATAAACTGTTTCATTGTCATTAAGCCAGGCAAACTTATTGTATATACTCATGTATAAGCTGAGTTTTTTAACACATTTTTAATGCATTTTTTGTGGTAAAATTAAGTGCCTCAGATGATATTCAGGCCGGCTTATACTCATGCATATACAGTAATTATTTCCTAAAGTAAAATGATTTCTTGGTGCTGAAATATCTTCTCCCAAATGCCTAAAAATTATGCTTTCTGTTATAGATCTCCAACCTGGGTTTCTGACATTTTGTACTATATTCTGTTAGGGCAAAAGTCACATTGCTTTTTAAATTTATTTACTAGTGGTCTTCAATCTATTGATTATGATTTTTTTGAAGGTGTTCATGTCCAGTTAGAAACAGCTGTTGCGACTCTTCTCTCTGGTGTCAAGGGTTCTACTGTTGGGGGAGCAGGCTGTTGAATCCCCATATACCCAAATCTATCATCTCGACCTACCTTCTTTATCTTGGTCAGACACGGTATTGCTCAGGAGGGGGCTGGCGAAGTTTCTGCCCTATTTTATAGGATAATCAGACAGGAAGAATAAGTTGAAATTCAGACCCTATGTGCTGTGTACGTATTAGCTGTTATTCATTATGCATAATGTCTTTATCGTCATGGATAAGTGAGTTAAGTGTACCTTTTTTAACATCAGCATTTTAGCAAACTGAAGTGGGCAGGGCTTTTGGAAACAGAGTAGCTCAATCCGTCATTTTAGCAAATCTTTAGACTTTGGTGTGCTAATTTCTCATACTGATGATAGTGTTGGTTGCCTTCTGTTTACTCTTTCACCTTTACCTGTCACCCGTCTCCATTCTTCTCTCTGCTCCTGGAGGCTGGCTTTCATGGAATATGCCAAAGGTTTCTTTGCCTTCTGGTATTCCTTTGCATTTGTCCATGAAAGAACACTGGTGGGAAATTGGAGGAAGGGTAGAAGGTGAGGGAGAGGTGGAATCACTGTAAGTTGACTGCATTCCTTGATCAAAAATACTGTTCTAACTTCTGGTAATCAATCCTTCCCCTCAACCCTTCAGGCTTTGAGATGGTAAAAGCAAACAAACCCAAACCAAACCAAAATAGCACACTCCTATTTCTAGCCTCAAGTACTGCACTATCCCTTGCGGTTTGCTTCTGCTCTGACTGCACTTTCACAAACAGTTCCTTATTACACTCTCTTCAGATTTCTTACAGGTAACATCTGTTTCCTGCTAAAACTTTGACAGATAGTTCTAGAACCCAGATGTAGTCTCTAGCCAAGTCTGCCTACATCTCCCATCAGTCTTTGAGTCACTGATGCCAACATAGGGTGCCTGGGCCAATCTATGGGGTGGGGGTCATGTCAAATGAGCAAGGAATAACACTTCTGTTGTGTGAAGTCATTGAGATTTTGAGACTTAGGAATATTTTAGCCTACAGCCAAAAGCCTAGGTGACATAGTGGGTTATGCATTGGGTTGCTCACCACAAGGTTAGCAGTTTAAAATCAGCAGCCGCTCCATGGGAGAAAGATGAAGCTCTCAGAAACCCATCGGGACCATTCTGGCCTGGCTTTTAGGGTCAAAATGAGTTGGAATCTATTCAATGTCTCTGAAAGCCTGACTCAGTCGATCATAGCCTGTCTCCTCAACTATAAATTAGAGGAAATCCTCGTACTACCCACCTTTTATAGGGTCTAATGGTGATTAAAGGAGATTGCGAGGAGCCCTGGTGGTGTCGTGGATTGGGCTGTTAATTGCAAGGACAGCAGTTATAATCTCCCAGGTCCTCCATGGGAAAAAGCTCTCTACTCACATAAAGATTTCCAGTCTCAGAAGCCTTAGGGAGTCGTACTACTCTGCTTTATAGGGCTGCTATGAGTGAGAATCCACTCGACAGCATTTGGTCGATAAGATTGCAAAAGGCTTAACATTGTGCTTGCTTTGTAGGTAAATTTTCAATCATTTTGATATTGTTACTAACATTGCTATCTTTTCTTCAACATTGAGTTTAAAACAAGACAAATATTATATGCTGTGGTAAACTAGGTTAATGTAAAGGTTTTGGAGTCTGAGTGGTGTAAACAGTTAAGTGTATTTAAGGGTATATATAAATACGAGGTCCTACCCCCCAAAATCTAGAATCTACCTCTCCGAGCTATATATTTACGTATTTTACAGAATAACCTTATCACCTTTAAATTACTCTTCATTACACTTAATACATCTGTCAAAATCTGTGATTCCATTCTTGGAAACATTTTTCAAACTTATCTGTTTGGATGGCTGACAGCACTTACCTCATTTTTCTCTTCACCTCTTCTATGCCATCAAATTGCTCTCCTTTTATGTCCCTTTTCATTTGTGGCACAGAGCAAAGTCAGGTGAGTGAGGTGCGTGGGGCAAGAGAGGCATGCTGTTTTTTGCGACAAATTGGCACAACGAGATGGCTGCTTGAGAAGGTGCATTGTCATGTTGGCAAAACCAGTCCCCCAATGGCGCAAACCAGGCCTTTTCTGTTGCACACTGTTATGCAGTCTATTCTGAACATATAAATAGACAGCTTGATTAGCAATCTGATCTAGCGGACTAAAATCCAAATGCACTATCCCCCTAACATAAAAAAAAAAAAGCCAAAACACGATTGAGCATCATCTTGAACTTTGATTTCACTTGATGAGTTTTTGGGGGATGAGATGACGATGGTGGCTTCCACTGGCATAATTGATGCTTGTATTTGGGATCTTAAGAATACCACAATGATGGCAACAAATGTACAAATGTGCTTGACATAATGGATGGATGACGGATTGTGATGAGAATTGTACGAACCCCCAATAAAATGATTAAAAAAAGGAATAGAACCATGTCACCAGTAATGATGTTGGGGAAAAAAAAGTCTGGATCACTTTGGAGCTGTTCTTTCTCTTTTTTTAAGGAATCATTTTATTGGGGGCTCATATAACTCCCATCACAACCCATACATACATCAATTGTATGCAGGCCACATTTACACACTTACTGCCATTATCACTCTCAAAACATCCTCCTCCATCCAGGCCCCCAGTATCAGCTCCCTATATTTCCCTTCCTCTCCCCCTTCCCCTTCCCCTTGAACCCTTAGTAATTTACAAATTGTTATTTTTTCATACTGTACACTGTACAATGTGTCCCAACACTCACTTCCCTGTTTTTGTCCCAGAGAGGAGGCTACATGTAGATCTCTGAAATTGGTTCTCCCTTTCTATTCCAGCATCCCTCCACCCTCCTGGTATTACCACTCCTATTACTAATCTTGAGGGATCATCTGTCCTAAATTTCCCATGTTTCCAACTTCACTGTACATCTTCTGGTCTAGTCGGATTTATGTGGTAGAATTGGGATCATGATAGTGGATGGGAGGCAGCATGGGAACTAGAGGAAGATTGCATATTTCATTACTACTACCCTGTATCTTTATTTTTAACTATCTTTTTTTGGACATCACTGCCCTCTGGTGGTGAGAGTAAGAGACCCAGCCTTTGCTCCTGTGGAGCTGGAATTGAACCTCCATCCCAGTGGACCGCAGTCCTGCACACAACCACTACGCCACCGGTCCTCAGTCCTACTACCCTGTATCTTAATGGAGCTGTTCTTTCAAAGCACAGCAGTTTTCCACTCAATACTCTTTTTCCTGGTCAGTCAGAACCTGAGGCACAAGTTTCTCAGCCACTCTTGTCACTCCCAAATCTTCCGTTAAAATTCACTTAACAAAGCTCCAAGAGGGTCTGTATAACTTCCCCATCCCCTCAATGGTCCTCACATGAATTAAAATAAATTGGGGGCGCATACAACTCTTATCATAGTCCATACATACAGCCATTGTGTCCAGTACATTTGTATATTTGTTGCCATCATCATTCTCAAAACATTTGCTTTCTATTTGAGCCCTTGGTAACAGCTCTAATTTTTTTCTGTCCCACCCTGTTCACCCCCTCCCTCATAAACCCTTGATAATTTATAAATTATTATTATTTTGTCATATTTTATACTGTCCGATGTCTCCCTTCACCCACTTTTCTGTAGTCCATCCCCTAGGGAGGAGGTTATATGTAGATCCTTGTAATTGGTTCCCCCTTCCTACCCCACCCTCCCAGTATCACCACTCTCAGCACTAGTTCTGAAGGGATCATCTGTCCTAGATTCCCTGTGTTTCCAGTTCCTATCTGTACCAGTGTACATCTTCTGGCCTAGCTGGATTTGTAAGGTAGAATTGGAATCATTATAGCAGGGGGTGGGGAGCATTTAAAAACTAGAGGAAAACAGTATGTTTTTCATCATTGCTACACTGCACCCTGGCTGGCTCTTCTCCCCCAAGCGACCCTTCTACAAGGTGATGTCCAGTTGCCTACAGCTGGGTCTTGGGTCCCCAATCTGCACTTCCCCATCATTCACAATGATTTGATTTTTTTGTTCTTTGATGTCTGATACCTGATCTCTTCGACATCTCGTGGTCATATAGGCTGGTGTGCTTCTTCTGTGTGGGCTTTGTTGCTTCTGAGCTAGATGGCCGCTTTTTACCTTTAAGCCTTTAAGACACCAGATGCTATATCTTTTGATAGCCAGGCACCACAACTTTCTTCACCACATTTTCTTCAGTGCTCATATTGGAAAGGTGAGCACACAATGATACAATTTTTTTGTTCTTTGATGTCTGATACCTGATCCCTTCAACACCTCATGATCACACAGACTGGTGTGCTTCTTCCATGTGGGTTTTGTTGTATCTTAGCTAGGTGGCTGCTTGTTTATCTTCAAGTATTTAAGACCCTCTGTGCTATAACTTTGGATAGCTGGGCTCCGTCAGCTTTCTTCACCACATTTGCTTATGCAAGACTTTGTCTTCAGCCATTTTGTCAGGAAGGTGAGCATCATGGAATGCCAATTTAATAGAACAAAGTGTTTTTGCATTGAGGAAGTACTTTGGTGGAGGCTCAATGGACATCTCCTACCATACTACTGAACTTATAAATATATGAATATAAATCTATTTCCCCATTACCATATATAAATATATTTACATATGTACATGCCTGTATTTAGACTTCTATAAATGCCCTTTGCCTCCTATTTATTTCCTCTATTTCCATTTACTTTCCTCTTGTCCCACTCTCATGCTCTGCCTTCATTTGGGTTTCAGTTATTCCTCACAATTACATTAGCCTCAATTAAGCTCTACCAGACTTCTTACACCCTCCTCACTACTGGATTTTGTATCACTTGTTCCCTTGCCCCTGGGTTTGTTAACAACACTCCCTTTCTCCCACCTCTCCCTTTCCCATGTCCCACCAGAACTGTTGGTCCATTGTTTTTTCCTCCAGATTGTTTATCCAGTCTCTTATCTAGATAGACCTGTGGAGATAATAACACACACAAAAACAAAACAGCAAAACAAAACAACAAAAGAAAAGAAAACAAAACAGCAACAACAACAACAAACCGATGACAAAAAAGAGAAAAGCCTGTAAATCGTTCAAGGACTGTTTGTAGGTCTTTAGGGGTGTTTTCCAGTTGATTTGGTTGTCCTGCCACACCCTGGTCCCAAAGTCTATTTTTGTCACTCCCTGGAGACTTCCTTCCTTGTTCTGCTCCCTTTGCTGTTCTGTTGCACTCCCTTAGTGTTTTGCCTTGATGTGTTGGGTTCAGATCGGGCGCAATTCCCACACTGTGTCTCCAGTGTTGTCCCCTATAGAGCTATGGGTGAGTGACAGATGTCATTTCTCATAGTGGGCAAGCCATATGGTCTTCTTTGTGGATTGGTTGCTCTGAGCATGCATATCATCCTCAAGCCTTGGTGGGCCAGGATGTGCTCCACTCTCTCTTCCTCGCTCTTAATTTGCTACTGTGTGCTTTGATCTCTCCTTGAGCTGCAGCTTCAGTGCTGTCCTCTGGAGTAAATTCTTCTGGGTGGAGGGGTAGCTATCCATGTAGTTGGGATTGGGGCTGCCCCTTAAACCTCTCTACTGATTGCCTACTTCATGCTGGACTATTGCATTCACATCTTGGAGCACCAGGTTGAAGTCTGGTAAGCTCTCCCCTGTGTCTGGTACCCTCCTCTTGGGTGAGTTAGGGCTCTGTTCCCCCATTACCCAATTCTTTTTTTTCTTCCAACCCCCCCACCTTTTTCAGTTGGCTACCATATGTATCCCTGGATATGGTCTAGCTCCTGCCATACTACTTGGACCTCACCCCAGGTATGTCTATATACAGTTGTTTTTTTCCCTATGCCCCTTTTGCATTTTTCATTAAGCTTACCTCAGTGGAATCATGTTGTACTTGTCCTTTTGTGCTTGATTTCTTCACTTAGCATAATTTCCTCCAGTTCTTCCCATGTGGTGATATGCTTCATGTGTTCATCACTGGTTTTTAGAGATACGTAGTACTCCATTGTTTGTATGTACCACAGTTTTTTAATCCATTTGTCAGCTGATGGAAATTTGGGTTGTTTCCAACTCCTTGCAATTGTGAACTGTGCTGCAATGAACATTGAAGCACAGATGTCTGGCCATGGTTTATTTCTTGACTCTTCTCAGTACATGCCCAATAGGAGGATTGCTGGATTGTGTGGTGGCTCAATTTCCATCTTTTAGAGATCTCTAAATTGATTTCTATAGTGGCTATAGGTCCACCAGCAGTGGATGAGAGCTTCTGTCTCCCAACAGCCCCTACAACATTTGCTACTTTCTGATTTCTTGAATTGGGCTATCTTTGAGGGTATTAGGTGGTATCTCATTGTTGTTTTAATATGCATTGCTCTTATGGCTAATGATCAGGAACATTTTCTCTTATATTTATTGGTCATTTGGATTTTGCCCTTGAGAAACTTCTGTTCAGGTCATTTGCCCACCTCTTCAGTAGGCATTTAGGTTTTTTTTCTTGGAAGCTAGCAGAGTATTATAGATTTTATTCATAAGGCCTTTGTCTGATGTGTTATTGCTAAAGATATTTTCCCAGTCCGTGGCCTCTCTTATCACTCTCCTGGTGAATTATTTCAATGTACACACGTGTTTTATCTTCAGTATATCCCATTTGTCAATTTGTGCCTCCTCCATGTTTGTGTCCTTCCCTGTTTCTCATAGCCTGTGCATTTCATGTGCCAAAGTTCTCAGATTGGTCCCAATTCCCTTATTGATGGCCCTAATATTTTGAGGATTTACCTCGAGGTCTGTGATCCACCTTGAGTTTATTCTTGTGCATGGAGTGACGTAAGGATCTTGCTTCATTTTCTGCAGGTAGATATCAATTTTTTTCAGCACCACTTATTGAAGGGGACATCTGCTTTCCAATGATATTTTGGGGCCATTATAAAAATCAGTTGTCTGTATACTAATGACTTTATTTCTGGATTTTCAGTTCTTTTCCATTAGTCTGAGTATCTGTCATTATACTAATACCATGTGATTTTGACCACTGTGGCTATGTTATAGGTGCTAAAGTCAGGTAGAGCAAACCTTCCCACTGTGTCCTTCTTCTTGAGGAGTTCTGTGCTGATTATGCGCTTCTTCTTTCTCCATATGAAGTTGATAATAAGTTTTCCTATTTATTTGAAGGAAGATGAGCATAATTGTATCAGGATTGCATTAAACTTATATAGTACCTTGGGCAGAACTGACATCTTTCCTATATGGAATCTTCCAATCATAAATATGGGATATTCTTCCGTTTCTTGAGGTCATGCTTGGTTTCTTGTAATAGTGTTCTGTAGGTTTACTCATATAGATCGTTTGTTCTTTTAGTCAGGTATATCCCTAGATATCTCAATTTGTGCTTGGCCATTGTGAAGGGTATCACCTTTATGATCACTTCTTCTGTGGTCTTATCTGATGTGTATAGCAGTCTGATAGATTTCTGTTTGTTGATCTTGTAGCCTGCCACTCTGCCATATTCCTCTATTGTTTCCAGTCCTCCCCTTCTGGAGCTTTTGAGATTTTTTATATATAAAATCATATCATTTGCAAATAATGGTAATTTTACCTCTCCCTTCTTCAGGAAAATACTTTTGATGTCTTTTCTTTGCCTTATGTTGTTAGCTAAAACCTCCAGTTCAATGTTAAACAAGAGTGGAGAGAAAGAGCATCCTTGTCTGGTCCCCTTTTTCAGTGGGATTGTGTCAGTTTTCTCAATTGACTACAACATTGGCTTTTGGTTTTTCATATATACCTTGTACAGTCTTTAGGAATTTTCCTTTCTTTCCTATCTTCTCAAGTGTCTTAAATTGGAATTAGTGTTGGATGTTGTTGAATGCTTTTTCTGCATCTATCAATATAATCATGCGATTCTTATTGTTTTCCTGTTGATGTGGCAAATGATTCTATTGGTCTTTCCTACATTCAACCATCCTTGCATCCCTGGTATGAATCCCACTTGGTCATGGTGAATTATTTGTTTTATATCTTGTTTTTGTTTTGGAGCCTCACTGCCCTCTGGTGGTGAGAGTAGGATGTCCAGCCTTGCTGCTGGATTTGAACCTCCAACCCAGTGGGCCGCAGTCCCGCGCACAACCACTGCGCCACCAGGGCTCAGCCCTGTTTTATATCTTTTTGTATTCAATTGGCCAGTATTTTGTTAAGAACTTTTGTATCAATGTTTATTAAGGATATTGGTCCATAGTTCTCATTTCTTATGGAATCCTTGCCTGGTTTCGGTATCAGAGTTATACTAGCTTCATAGAAGTTGTTCAGGAGCTTGCCATCTTTTTCTAAGGTCTGGGAGAATTTGTGTAGGATTGGTGTCAGTTCTCCCCTGAATACTTGGTAGACGTCTCCTGTGAAGTCATCTGGTCCAGGGGATTTTTTTGTTGTTGTTGGTAATTCCTTGATAATCTTACGGGTCTGTTGAGATTCTTGACATCTACTGGAGATAGCCTAGGAGGGCTTGTTTTTGCAAGAACTTGTCCATTTCTTCTAAGTTTTTTAATTCATTGAAATATGGTCCTTTGTAGTACTGTGTAATGATCCTTTTGATTTCATTAGGGTCTGTTATAAGGTCCCTTCTTTCATTCTTCATTCTTGCCATTGAAATTTGTTCCCTTCTTTTTTTGGTTAGCTTTTTCAGCGGTCTTTGGATTATGTTTATCCTTTCAAAGAGCCACCTTTTAGTAGCTTTAATTTTTCCATAGTTTTCTTATTTTTCCCTCTCCTGATTCTTAGCTCTGATTTTTATTATTTCTTTTCTATTTTATTAGTAGGATTGTCCTGCTGACTCTGCTCCAGTTAATATAAATTTTGTGCCAGCATATCGATCGTGAGTCTCTCTTCCTTTTTCAGGAGTGTATGCATTGCTGTGAAACTTCCTTTGATAACTGTCTTTGCTGTGTCCCATATTTTTGGTATTTCATGTTTTTATTCTTGTTGGCTTCTAGAAATTTCCTAATTTCATCTCTGATCTGGACCAGTATGCACTTCTCTTGCAATACAGAGTTATTTATCCTCCAATTGCTTATTCTTGTTTTCTTCATCTTCATTTTGTTGATTTCCACCCTTATGGCACAGTGGTCAGAGAAAGTAGTCTGTGATATCAATGTGCTTCAATTTATATAGATTCACTTTATGCCCCAGCATGTGGTCTGTCTTCGAATATGTGCCACATGGGCTTGAAAAGAACATGATTTTTTTTGTATTTGAATGAAAAGCTCTGTAAATATCTATCAAGTCAAATAGGCTATTTGTAGTGTTTAGATCTCTAGCCTCCTTATTGAGTTTCTTTCTGTGTGATCTTTCTCAGAGAGTGGTGTATTGTCCTCTGAGGCTGTGATTTCTTTTTTCATCTTTTGGAGTGTTTGGTGGTTGTATTCATTGGGTCTCTCATTTGTGGAATATGTCTTTAAAATGCTTATTGGTTCTTTGACTGGCATTCCCCTAAGTATTCCTTATCTCTTTTAATGGTTTGCGCCTTAAGGTCAATTTTACCCAAGAATAGGATTGCAGCCCCTGCTTTTTTTGAATTGCTGTTTTCTTGGTATGCCTTGCACTGGCTTTTGATTCTCAGCCTATTTTTGTCCGTAGTCTTGAGATGTGTCTCCTATAGGCAGCAATTTGATGGGTTGTGTTTTCTAAGCCAGTCTGCTAGTCTCAGTCTTTTAATGCATGAGTTCAGTCCATTGATATTCAGGGTTATTATCTCCATGTGATGGACTCTGTGATGTTATCTTATACCTTTTGTGTTGGTGTTTTCCTACCTCCCTTTCTTATCAGTGTGTTGTGCAACATAGCTGAGCCCCAATCCGTGACCATGGTGCTGCAGGGTTTAGTTCCTGCCCTGGGATGGTGGCAAGCTGTGGCTGTGTTGATAAAGTCCCTGCATGGGCTCCAAATGATCCTGGCTCCAGCTGGAACAGTGGTGGAACATAAAGTGACCAGATTTTAAGTGGGACATTAACTAGGGGGAGAGTGTTCTTGATAAATATTTGGTCTATATGGAGCAACAAAAATTTTCATAGAATGTAAAAATAGTATTCTAATATATGCATTTTAATTTTAAAATGCCACGGGAAGTTGTTAAATTGTTCAAAAGCAGGACATCTGGTCACTTTATGACTAAGGTCAAATGGTACTCGGCCTCCACTGTGGTAAGCCAAAAGTCCCCAGCCCCTCAAAATCCTGTGGGTCTGTGCCTACTTATCTTTATGGTGCTCCTCCTGCAATCTGGCAGTGTGGAATTTCCCTCGTAGTAACTCCCCTGGGCTGATTTCTGCAGAGTCCCTCTGGCATGTGTTCTCAGTTGCCATCTTTCCAGAAGCCCCTATCACACGAATTTTATCAAGTTTTGTTTTTTTGTGAAGTTGATAGATGTACAGAATATGGTTTGTCACCAAATGACATTTTCCCTTTTTTGAAATGAGAAAACCATTTATGCATGGGTTTTTCACATAGTGCTGTCCTTCTAAGCTATATTTAAAATCACGGCAGTTTCTGCTGCATTTTTCCTGAACAGGAAACAAAATCTCACAGCCACATGCAGTTCTCTTAAATCGGACATCATAGAAAAATGAGGTTCGAGCGAAACTACTTTTACAAAAAACTTCACTGTGACCAGAGAGAACCTTTGCAGGTATGCCACTGGGTGCATTAACTCAGAGAGAGTTGCTCAATGCTCATCTAGTTGGAAAAACGCATACAATGAAAGCTCTGCCCAGCGAAGCTTTTTTTTTTTTAAATTTTTGAGATTGACTTTCATAAATATTATGAAGATATTGTGTTCTTTAATAACTATAATAAATGAGAATGTTCCTTGTTTAGCATCTGAATGCTTACATTAGTGATCTTAGCTCCTATATATATAATAGCCTAGGATAGCCTTGTGATAAGAGCTTTCAAATTCAAATTAGTTTTTGCTTACCCTCAGTGAAATGAATTAATTTTGTTGAAAAATATAAAAATCATGATGATATTGTCCACGGTTTCCAAGTCAATGAGGACCACACCGAACTGGTGAAATAAGAAGCTTTATTATAAGCCAGTGATTGGAAGTTAGCGTCGCTCAGTCTCTCAGTCCCAAGTACTACTCAAATTCCGGTTTCTAAAGGAACAAATCACAAATAGGTGAGGTGACTTTTAACGTCTAATCACAACTGCACACGCTGACTTTGGAGATGAACAGCTAGGAAACTTCCTGCCAGTATTTGCTATGGACTTGGGTAGCAGCCCACCGAAATTTTGAATTCGGTGGCTCTGGGCAGGAAAACTAATGTTGAAATTGGAAGCCTAAGCCATGGAAAAATACAGAAGCGAGAATCATCAAGGTTAGCAAATGAGCCTTAGGGTACTAAAATGGGACTGTGTAGTTTTGAAATCTTTCTTAATCCCTAAGAAAAAGAAGGAAAGCAGAGCGTTTAAAAACAACAACACTGAGACAAAATTTGCTAACAGTTCATGAAAAACAAACTCATTGCTATCGAGTCTGTTCTAACTCATATTCATTATGTGGATAGTGTAGAACAGCCCTGGTGGGTTTCAGAGTCTGTCAATATTTACTAGGCTATAAACCTTTACAGGAGTAGAAAGCTTGTCTTTCTCCCATGAAGTTCTGGGGATGTGAACTGCTGACCCTGTGGGTGGCAACTCAATGCATAACTATCAGAACTCCTTGACAGTACCTGGGGCTTTAAAAAGGTTGTGGGAAATTTTGATTGTTATTTTTTCATTGCTTTTTTTTAGGGGGGGATCACTGCTCTGGTGGGAGTAGGAAGCCCAGCCTTGCTCCTGTAGAGCTGCTGCTGGATTTGAACCACCAGCCCTGTGGGCCGCAGCCTCACACACAACCATTACGCCACCAGGGCCCAGCCCCCCTGCAAGCTTTTCAAAGCCCTGATAAATCCTCAAATATCAACTGGCGGTGGGAAACCACTACCAGCAGTGAAACTGAGGGCTGGAATAGCAAACAGCTGTGCAGGAGAAAGTGGAGGATGAACAGGGTCATTTTGGTGGTCAGAGACTCAAAGGTCTCCCATAAATATTAGCACTCAACGGGAAGAGTCCCTTCTGGGAATAAATAGCTTTGTGGTGATATCAGATAAAAGCAAGTAAGATTGGGACCATCCTTGCAGACTCAGTTTATGGGGCAGTGCAGGAGACTGGAGGAAGTTATAGGCTGCTGGAGTGACCTGGGCATTCAGGGTTCTCAGAAATCCTCTGGGTTCTCAAATGATTCTTTCTGGCTTAGGTTCCTGCTGAGAATGTAGATTTCTATTCCAGATACTTATACTGATTGAAAATGTACAGTTTAAGAAGACTTCCAGGTGAGTCATATATAAGCAGAAGATTCATGAAGAATCGCCTGGAAGTCTTCTTAAACTGTACATTTTGATTCACTGTATTGGGATAGAAATGCACATTCTCAGCAGAGATCCAATAGAATTAATCTGTTCCAAGCCATGCTTTGGAAGTACAGCATGACTCTCTAAAGATGAACTGCTAGAAGCATGAATCGAGATTGACAAGACATTACGAAGAAAACAAGTTCAGGTGAACTAGGGGACCAGAGGAAGTAGATTTTAGACAATACCGGAGAGGTGGCTAGGAGCCACAGAGTTGGTAGTTCAAACCCACTAGCCTCTCTGTAGGAGAAAGATGAGTCCGTCTGTTCCCGTAAAGATTTACAACATCAGAAACCCTATGTAGAGTCACTATGAGTCAGAATCAACTTGTTGGCAGTAGATTTCCTTTTTTTTTTTAACTATTTGTAAAGTGGCTATATTGGAGGGCACATATGGGCTGCTAACCACAAGGCCAGCAGTTTAAAACTACTTTAGGTGAAAGATGTGGTTCTTCTCTTGTTGAAAATTAAAAACTTGGTACCTCCTCAATGCAAGAACACTTTGTTCTATTAAATTGACATTCCATGATGCTAACCTTCCCAATGCAATCACTGAAGACAAATGTGTGCATAAGAAAAAGTGGTGAAGAAAGCTGATGGTGCCCAGCTATCAAAAGATAGAGTCTGGGGTTTTAAAGGCTTGAAAGTAAATGAGTGGCCATCTAGCTCAAAAGCTACAAAGCCCACATGGAAGAAGCACACCAGCCTGTGTGACCACAAGGTGTCAAAGCGATCAGGTATGAGGCATCAAAGAACTAAAACTTATATCATTATAAATGAGGGGGGAATGTTACAGGTAGGTGAAGCAACATCCCCTTACAGAGGGGTCACAGGGAGGAGATGAGGCAGTCAAGGTACAGTGTAGCAACAATGAAATATGCAACTTTCCCCTAGTTCTTAAATGCGTCTTCCTACCCACTATCATCCCAATTCTACCTTACAAATCCAGCTAGACCAAAGGATGTACACTGGAGCTGGAAACATGGGGAATTCAGGATAAATGAACACTTTTAGGACCTGTGGTGAGAGTCGTGATACCGGGAGGGTGGAGTAGAAAGGGGGAACCAATTGCAGGGATCTACATTTAACCTCCTCCCTGGGGTACGGACAACAGGGAAGTGGGTGAAGGGACACATTGGACAGTGTACAAGATGATAAAATAATGTTAATTTGTAAATTATTAAGGGTTCTTGAGGGAGGGGGAAGTATGGGGGCCTGATATCAAGGACATAAGTAGGAGGATGTTTTGAGAATGATGATGGCAACACATTTACAAATGTAGTCTGCATACAATTGGTGTAGGTATTTATTGTGATAAAAGTTATATGAGCCCCTAATAAAATGATTTTTAAAAAGATAATCGACTTGGAAACTCACGGGGGCATTTCCCTATAGGTTCATTATGAATTGAAATTGACTTGATGGCGTTAAGTTTTAGTTTATATTTATTATACTTCACTGTGATGCCAGAGGGGGGAGCTAGTCTCCCTTCACCCTTCTCGCTTCAGTCTGAGCAGCAGAAATGGGTTGAGTTTTAGCATGTTGTAAAAGAACAAGCATAGTGTCTAAGAAAATGGGGATGACCCCTCTGGACAGTCAATCGACAGAAAATTAAGTATGGCAGAAAATAAACTCGGAAAACAGATAAAACTGCATTACTATTCCAAAAGTAATGAAGTGAAAGTAAGAAGATGCTAGACAATAGAAATGGATTGCACATATAAGGGTTGGACAATTCAGAAATGAAATAACTAGAAAATGGGGTGAAAAGAGAGCTGCCAAATGGAGACCTATAGAGTCAAAGTGATGAAAATTTGAAAATGAGCAGATTCAGATTGTAGTTTCACTCTAATTTTAAATACACCAATAAAAAATAGATATTGATTCATTTTAAATTTATTAGCACTGGGTAATCAGACCAGTGAAATGCAAGGCAGTGATGATGCTATAAGATAGGTTAGTGGCGACTTTTGAACATAAGAAGGGATTTGATATGGGGAGGAGGGACTCCCAGAATGGCTGACAAAGTTTTGTTTCTTGAGTTGAATAGTGATTACAAGATCAGTTGGCATATAAGGACTCATTAAATGATACATTTCTTTTGTTTTGCTTTTAAATTGTTTCAGTTAGGATTTGGTTACAAATACAAAACCGTAGGCCAATATTAGCTTTTAATAGGTGTTTGTCACAGTCCAAGGCTGGTGCCATGGCTCATACTACTATCAGGTATGCAGGTACTAAGTCTCTTTACTGTACTACCAGATGGTGTTAGGTTGCTAACCGTAAAGTCAGCAGTTCAAAACCACCAGTTGCACCATGGGTGAAAGACAAGGATTTCTACTTCCATAAAAGATTTACAGGAAGTAGTGTCAAAAAAACCCAGAGAGAAGAGAACAGAAAATTATCCAAAATCAGTGGCAAGGAAGGTGTAAGAGGCCTGGTAGCACTAGATCAAGGGCATTGTAATTACTGAAACCCAAATGAAGGCTGAGTACGATAGTGGGACAAGAGGAAAGTAAAAGGAAATAGAAGAAAGAACTAGAAGGCAAAGGGCATTTGTAGAGGTCTAAATACAGGCATGTATATGTGTAAATATATTTATATATGATGATGGGGAAATAAATCTATCTGCACATATTGATAGGTTTATTAGTAAGGTAGGAGATGGCCACTGGGCCTCCGCTCAAGTACTCCCTCAATGCAAGAACACTTTGTTCTATCGAATTGGCATTCCACGATACTTACCTTCCCGACGTGATTGCTGAAAACAAATGGCTGCATAAGCAAATGTGGTGAAGAAAGCTGATGGTGGCCAGCTATGACATCTGGGATCTTAAAGGCTTGAGGGTAAAGAAATGGTCATCTAATGCGAAAGCAACAAAGTCCAAATGGAAGAAGCACAGCAGCCTGTGTGATCACGAGTGTTGAAAGGATCAGGTATGAGGCAGCAAAGAACAAAAAATCATATCATTTTGAAAGAGGGGAGCTGTGGAGTGGGGACCAAAGCCCATCTGTAGACAACTGGACTTTCCTTTACAGAAGGAGGAGATGAGCCAGTCAGGGTGCAGTGTAGCAATGATGAAACATACAACATTCCTCCAGTTCTTAAATGTTTCCTTCCCCCGCTGTCCTGATTCCAATTCCGCCTTACAACTCCAGCTAGACCAGAGGATGTACACTGGTTCAGATAGGAACTGAAAGCACAGGGAATCTAGGACCCCTTAAGAACCAGTGGTGAGAGTGGCAATACCGGGAGGGTAGAGGGAAGGTGGGGTAGAAAGGAGGGACCAATTACAAGGATCTGCATAAACTCTCCCCTGTGGAATGGTCAACAGAAAAGTGGGTGAGGGGAGACATTTGTCAGTGTAAAACATGGAAAAATATTTATTAGCTATTAGAGGGGAGGGAGGAGAAAAATGAGGAGCTGCTACCAGGGGCTTAGGTCAAAATAAATGTTTTGAGAATATTGAGGGCACCAAATATGCAAATGTTCTTGACACAATGGATGTATGTCTGGATTGTGATAAGAACTTTATGAGCCCTCAATAAAATGATTAAAATAACTATAACTATATAACTATAACTATAAAACTATATATATATAAAACTATATATAAAAAACTATATATATATATATATATATATACACACACACACACACACACACACACACACACACATACCCAGAAACCCAGAAGGATAGTTCTGTAAGGTACTATGAGTTGGAATCGACTCACTGTCAATGAGTTTGGTTTAAGGAAATCCTTTGGGATTCAGTCAGACTCCTAACAGAGGCAAAATGACTGTGCCACATGCAGCCTTTTAGCCCATTTCCTGGCAGAACAGGGGCCCTAGTGGTATAGTAGTTACATGGCAGTCTGTGGTCTGTATGGTCTGCAGGACAAAACCATGAGTGGCTTCTCAGGAGAAAGACGGGTTATCTATTCCTAGAAACATTCTCTGAAACTCATAGGGGCAGTTATACCCTGTCCAGAGTCGCGATGCATAGGCATTGACTACATGAGAGTTAGTTTTCAGTTTGCTTGTTTGTTTTCCCAGCAGAAAGAGGTGGCTCTCATTGCAGTGGAGACTCAGAACTCACAAAGGAGAAGGTAGCCGGGTGTAGAGAAAGAGAGAGCAGTGGTATGTAATCAGGGCAGTCCTGTCCACCAGTGGTCATCGGACACTGTCTGGATTATTTAGGTTGTCACAACTGAAGGAGAAGAACTGTTGATTCATCCTTTGGCTAGAGACCAGAGGTCCTGCTCAGCGTACTACCAAGACTTTCATCACTATGCCACTAGTGCTGTGATTGAGAAACCCACCTTTGACCAGTGGTCCTGAAAGGGTGCTCCAGGGATCCCTGAATCCCTTTAAGGGGGATCATGGGATCAAAATGACTTTGGCAATGCTAATAAATCATTGCCTTTTAAAATCCTTATTCTCGTGAATTATAGGTTGTGTAACATGTAATGTTAAATATCTGTTGATCAAATATAGAAACATCAGAAACCACTTGCCTTCCAGTAAGAGATTTGCAAAAGTGTAAAATGATGGCACTCTTCTCACGAAATGATTTTGTTTTGGAATATACTGTAATGATATTCTTGAAAATATGTTTTTATGTGCTTATTATTTTATTATTTTAAAATGACTCCATATTTAATTTTTATAATGTTTTCTTTAAGAATACAGTAAATATTGAATGCTGTAGGAGCTCTGGTGGTGCTGCAGGGTAAATGTTGGCCTGTTAACTGCAAACTTGGTGTTTCAAGTCCACTAACTCCTCTGAGGGAGGAAGATGAGTCTATTTGTTCCCATAAAGATATACAGCCTCACACACCCTACACCAAATCACTGAGTCTGAATCGACTTGCTGGCCATGGTGCGTAGGGTATGCTGTATAGAACCAAAAGCTCTTCAGTCCTGAGATTGAAAAAAAATTAGTATATGTGCTGCCGAAGCGAGCACAAAAAGAAGTTAAGAATTGCTGCTCTAGAGACTTAACTGATTTTTTAATGCCTGAAAATTCTGGAAAAAAAATGCAAGACAATTAATATGTTCACTGAACTCACTTCATTGCATTGATTCCCACTCATAGCAATTCTTCTTTTTTGGACATCACTGCTCTCCAGTGGTGGGAGTAGGAGGCCCAGCCTTTGCTCCTGTGGAGCCACTGCTGGAATTGAACCTCCATTCCAGTGGGCCCCAGTCCCGCGCACAACCACTGTGCCACCGGGGCTCAGCCCAGCAATTCTATAGTATGTCATGAATAAAAAAATTCATTACTCCAGAAACCTTTATTAAAGCTTTTTCTATGCTTTTATGCTAAGTTCTAGGAGTGCAGTGTTTAATGAAACAGGGTTCCAGCCATCAGAGAGATTTCAGCCCACTGGGGGAATTCAAATCACATTAATAATGTTTTATTTTCTTAAATTGTCTAATTGAAGTGTGTTCAAAATGTGTTTGGATCACCTTGGAAATTGTCCAGTTATTAGAATCAAGCATCACATCAGGCAGATAGCTCATATTTGATTCTCTTGCTGATTTCCAAATCACGAAGGTGGGAATTGCTTCTCTACATCTCTAATCAGCAGCTTAAGGTCAGAAACCAAAACTAATCTCTATACTTGTTGGCATTTTCAGTGACTGTACTGGCAATATTTAATGAATTGCATGCAGACGTGGACCTTTATGCCCTTCTCTTTGGAGAAAGCGTCCTAAATGATGCCGTTGCCATCGTCCTGTCTTCGTAAGTAACACTCTTTCGGTCTCATTGGCCTGGCTTCATAAGTCACAGTGTTTCTGCCCAGGCAGAAAGATGGATTGCCTGAACGCTGTGGGCTAACTGGAGAGACCTGTCTTAAAACTGCTCAATACTGAATTGAGCATTTTTTTCTAAATGAGGTTTATCAGCTTAGTTGATAGAATTATGTGGTTCTGTCCAGCCAGAGTGCTGATACCAGCAGAACATAGTAACTCCAGATTAAATTCAGTGACTAAACCGGGGATACTGCTTACAGAATGTCGATATCAATGCTCGCTAGTGTGTTTTGCTCATTGCAATCTTTTAACTCTCTCTCCTTTTTTAAATCCAGATCTATTGTTGCCTACCAGCCGGCGGGACTGAACACTCACGCCTTCGATGCTGCTGCTTTTTTTAAGTCAGTTGGCATTTTTCTAGGTATATTTAGTGGCTCTTTTACCATGGGAGCTGTGACCGGTGTTGTGACTGCCCTAATATCCTTTTTGGAACTTTCTGCCCTTCCTTGTGGATGCTTATGTGTCATTACACTTTTAAAAAGAAAGTTCTTAGCTCTTCCTTTCAGATAAGAATCAGGAATTCATTGTGCCACTGGACTGCCATGTGTCCCGAAGTGCATCCCTTTGGAGAAACACTTGGGATAGGTACCTCAATAATTAAGTTGGAGCTGATTTGAGGAAGTGCAACTCTGTAACCCTTAGATTTTTCCTATCTGTTTCCTATGAATCAGTGGGAGATGGGAGTTTAGAAATCAATTTTAGTGGGGTAGAGGGGATGAGAATTAGGGACCATCTCAAGGGAAAGTTAGAAGGTCTTGAGGAAGCAGCCTGTGACGTGTCTACTGTTCAAGACTCTCTGGCGGCGGTTCTCCACCTCCCTAATGCCTTGACCCTTTCATACAGTTAGTTCCTCAGAGGGTGGTGACCACCAACCATCAAATTATTTTCAATGCTACTTCATAACTGTAATTTTGCTACTGTTATGAATCATAGTATAAATATCTGATCTACAGGATGTCTTTTCATTGTTATAAATTAAACATAATTAAAGCATAGTGATTAATCTCAAAACAATATGTAATTCCATGTTGTGAAATAGTTATGTTTTCCAATCGTTGTGACCCACAGGTTGAGAATCCCTGCTCTCTGGTGGGAACACAACCATTACTAGCTGGTGGGCATCAGTGGGAATTTTGGAAGTCAGCCTTCCTTAAGTTAAGGAGTACACAGTGTTTACTCTTGGAAAAGCATAAAAGGCACAAAAGTTCATATATTGTAGGATTCCACTTATATGAAACATCCACAATTAGGCAAGCCCTTAGAGAGAGAAAGCAGACTAGTGCTTTCCAGGGCCCGAGCGGGGTAAGGCAGAATGGGAAGTGACTGCTTAATAAGTACAGAGTTTCCTTTTGAGATGATGGCAATGCCTTGGAATTAGGGAGGGATGGTAGTTGCACGGCATTGTGAATGCATTAAATGACACTCAAATTGTGCACTTGAAAATGGTTAGTTCCAGTGGGATAATATTCACTCAATTAAAGAAAAGCAAAAAAGCAAAGGTATGGAAAGGCAAGGCCACACCTCCACATATGTGATGGAGTTATTCTTGTCTTCTTTCATGGGTGTTTAGATTAGCAGTGTCCATTGAAAATGCAGTTTAAGCCACAGCATTTTTACAAGTAATCAGCATAAAATTATTAGATTTTTTTGGTAAAGTCAATTTTTGCACTAAGTCATTTTTATGATAACAGCACATCCCAGTTTGGACTAACTACATGTTAAGTGTTTGTAGAAGCCATATGCAGCTAGCAGTTGCATATTAGCCAATGTCAATTTCGATTGCTTTCTTCAGAGAGATCCATCTGATACACTGGGGACTTCCAGTGAAAACACCCATGAGATGGTTTTATGCTGGCCCTATGGGGAATAGAAGTGTCAAGAAAGCAAGTATCTAGTCCCAAAATGTGAGATGGGCCCCTTGGAGCTGACCCTGGACGTCTAGATTTCCTTCTTTCTTCTTAGGCATCCGTTCATTAAACAGACTCAGCCCCTCTTTCTAGGCCTAGTGTAGGCATGCCGAGCCCTGCCAGCACACACTGTGCCCTTCAAACATGGGCATCGCAAGGAGCTAGAAAAAAAATCAATCTCTAGCTTCTTTTGAAAGCTTGATTTGTATTTCTTTAAAATATGTAAACAGACATTTTAGGTCCCCCATCCCCAATGAAGTGTCAAAGTGAAAAACGTAGCCCTTAGGAAAGGAGTCCTGGATTAATGGAGTGTGATTCTTGGTGACCTTGTACCATTTGTGCCTGGAGATGTGTTCCTTGACCCAGTGCTGACGTGACCAAATTTACCAAGCTGCACTGCTTCCCCCTGCTGGAGACCGCGCTCTTCTTCCTGATGTCCTGGAGCACATTTCTCTTGGCAGAAGCCTGTGGGTTTACAGGTGGGTCTTCTCTGCCGTTGGGCTGCCCTTTCCCTCGCTGTAGCAGAGGCTATCAGAGCTTGAGGGGAGGAGGTAGTGTCTAAGTAGTAGTTACATGGATTGACTAAGCACTCTGCAAGTGTTCATATGGGATGTTGCTGAGCATGGCTGGTGTTCTGCCTTAAACAATGAACTTTTAAAGGGTAAACTGTATTATTCCAAACTTGGTTATGTGTTTGAGTACTCATTCTAACTATAAGTAGATATTTAGCACAGCGGTTACTGAATCTATTAAAATCTTATTTGTATCTTCCCCTAGATTGCTATGTTATTTTACAAGTCATAACAATAACAAGCAAAATATGTGCCCCTTTAAAGGTAATTTTTGCATCTACTTGGATGATTGCACACACATTTTCTCATCGTTTCATCTTTGGTCTGTTTAATCATTGCTTTTGAACACCATGATTTTGGGGGTCACAGCAGTCCAGTCCCATCACGCATGTGGTCGCCACCGGTCAGGACTGACTCAGTGGCAGTTAACGGCAGCAACAGCAAGAGCACCTAACGCCAGTTCCATGCATCGTTAGTGTGGTTATTCGTGTGATTCTGATTCCTGGGGCTCATATTCCTTCTCCAGAAAAATACATCACTGACTTTTTCCATTAGAAATGTCAAGTAGATGAACTACACAATCCAGACAGTTAGAAAGTACTTGTATTATCTTTTCAAAATGCTGATGTATTAAAACATTGGCAAAATGTCAGGTGTTTAGATTGCCGTGTATAACCCGGACCAGAAATATAGATCTGTTGGGTTTGCATAAATAAAAGCCTCTTCAGAAAGTAGTCTTTTTTTTTTTGCTCAGAAACCCCAGACTATGCAAATATATATAAAGCATTGGTTTAAAATGAAATAAATTCCTTCTAGACGAAAGAGAAAAAAGATGGCAAAAGTATTTAATAGGTCCTCACAGTCTTTGTGGATAAATGCCAAATACAGATAGCATATTCAGTAAGAGGTTAGAGGGAGAAGAATGCTTTTATAAAACCGGAGCTAAGGGTTAAGGGGAGTGGACATGGCTTTGAGGGGAAGCAGGATTTAGAGAAGGAAAGGTTGATATGAGTGGTTGGGGCAGGGGAAGCTTTCCATACACAGATATTTCAGTTATAAGAAGCTTTCAAAATATTCAGGAAGTTGGATGTGCTGGATTGTTCCTACTTTAACTTTTTATTTCAGCAGGGATTTCTTCAAACCCTGACCCCCTTTTCCATGCCGACATTTATCTTTTTTATCTCGTGATAGGTGTCGTAGCTGTTCTTTTCTGTGGAATCACACAAGCTCATTACACCTACAACAACCTGTCCGTGGAATCCAGGAGTCGAACCAAGCAGGTCGGAGAGAACCTTAGGACTTGAGAGTTACCTGTGAACACACAGAAGGTGGATCTGCGGGCCTCATGGTTTCCCTTTCCTTTTCCTCTCCCGGCAGCTTTTTGAGGTGTTGCACTTCCTGGCAGAGAACTTCATCTTCTCTTACATGGGTTTGGCACTGTTTACCTTCCAGAAGCACGTGTTCAGCCCTGTTTTCATCATTGGAGCTTTTGTATCCTTTTTTCATATCAACATTTTTGACAAGGAGAGGTGGTCACCCTTGGGGATGCTATTGGTTTGAATGAATCATTTCAGAAGGTTTTTATGATGAGGAAAATTAGACTTAAGACAGGTTTCACAAAATTCAATGTATTTAATGTGAAAGACAGGTGTTAATTCTTTTTTTATTTTTAAATGATTTTATTGGGGACTCTTACAACTCTTATAACATTCAATATATTATTCATATCAAGCATATTTGTACATGTGTTGCCATATTCATTTCCAAATATTTTCTACTTGAGCCCTCTTCCCCCCTCCTTTTTAAAAATTAAAAAAAATAATTTCATTGGGGGCTCATACAACTCCCATCACAATCCATATATATGTCAATTATACACAGGTCACATTTGCACGCTTGTTGCCGTCATCACTCTCAAAATATCCTACCTCCACTTAGGCCCCCAGTATCAGCTCTCCATATTTCCCTTCCCTTCCCTCCCCCTTGAACCCTTAATAATTTACAAATTGCTATTACTTTTTCATATCATACACTGTCCATTGTGTCCCTGTTGTCCATACCCCAGAGAGGAGGTTGTATGTAGATCCCTGAAATTGGTTCCCCCTTTCTATTCTTCCATCCCTCTACCCTCCCAGTTTCACTACTCCTACCACTAATCCTGAGGGATCATCTATCTTAAATTCCCCATATTTCTGGCTCCAGTGTACATGCCCTGGTCTAGCTGGATTTGTCTGGGAGAATTGGGAGCATGATATTGGGTGGGAAGAAGCACTTGAGAACTAGAGGAAAGTTGAATATTTCTTTTTTTCTTTTTTTTACAAATGAAGTTTTTATTTGTAAATGGAATTTTCATAATTTAGCCACTAGTTCTATTTTTAGTATAGATTTTATTGGGGGCTCTTGCAACATTTAATACATTGTTCGTATTAAGCATATTTGTATACATGTTGCTACATTCATCTACATTATCTACTTGAACCCCTCCAGCATAAGCTCCTCTTCCCCTTTTTCCTCTAGTTCTTTACTTTTTAATTCCAACTCCCCATATTTCCCCTTCCCCCTTCTCCTTCCACATGAACTTCTAATAATTTGCAAATTGCTATTACCTCTTCATATCTTACACTGTCTAATGTGTCACTTGACTCACACACCCCACCCCACCCCTGTTGTCTGCACCTTAGAGAGGAGGTCACATGTAGATCCGAG
>PVJH01005802.1:0-85188 GCA_004026705.1 Nesogale talazaci
TGTGTGTGTGTGTGTGTGTGTGTGTGTGTAGGGGAGGTGGAGGTTCAAGCAGACAGAGCTGTCAGCTTTTATGGAGGTGGGCGACCCGGGAGCCACTCCCCACACCCTGAGTCCTGAGGCCGCTGGGCTCAGACCCACCGCCAGCTTGCAACGCCGGACCAACCCGAAGGGCACCTTCCTCAGACACCCGAGGAGCCTGGGAGAAAAAAGCAGAAGGCTCAGGTGAGCTCCCTGGGAGGGACTGGGTGTGGCGGGCTCCGTGAGGTGGGAGAAGCCAGGGACGCTGGGAAAGGGGTGAGGTATGTGCCTGCCCACCAGAGCAGGCGAGTCTCATCTCTGTCTCTGCCCAGTATCTGAGCCCCCTCCCCCCAGACCTACAATCAGGAGGGTTGGAAATCCCAGAGGGAGCAGGCCAAGCAGGAGGACTGGGGAAAAGTGAGGACAGTGGAGTCTCCGCCTACAAGCATGTGTTGGGTGATCCTGCATAGGGGATGTGTCGGGTGGGCCTTATGTGGGGGCGCTGGCTTCTTAGACCCCCAGAGACGATCTTAGTGAGGGAGGGAGCAAGGGATCGGGGTCGGGTCAGGGAATGGGCAAGCCACAAACCCCTCTTTCCCTACAGGTGCTCACCATGGCCAGCAGCCTGGAAACGCTCTGGAATAAATACACCTGGGCCTTAGAAAACGGAGGTAGGAGATGGTGTCGTCCCTCTAGACCAGCGGTTCTCAACCTGTGGGTCTCGACCCCTTGGTGTCACAGAGGTCGCCCGATTCATAACAGTAGCACAACGACAGTGATGAAGTAGCAATGAAAGTAATTTTGATAGGTGGCGGGGGGGGGGGGCGGTCACCACCACACGAGGACCTATCTGAAAGTGTCACAGCAAGAGGAAGATTGAGAACCACGGCTCTCAGATAAGCCTCTTGTCAGACAGCATGGGCAGCTGGGATGGTGTTGAGCATGGGTCTCGGTTGCTGGTTGTGGATGGGGGCTAGGGAGGCAGATAGTTGAACACAGTGGGCAGTGGCGCCGCCACCCTTTCCCCTTTACTCCCCTAGACCCCAGAACGGACTCTTGGTTTCTGGTGTCCTCGCCACTCCCTGTCACCCTTCTGGTTGTCTTCTATCTCCTGCTGGTGGTGGCCGGCCCTCGATTCATGGCCCGACGGGAGCCCTTGAGGCTGGCGGGACCTCTTACCATCTACAACCTGGGCCTGATGGGTCTCTCAGGCTACCTCTTCTTTGAGGTAAGGAGGGCGAGAGAAGCCTGGCATGTTTAAGTGGGGTGTCCATGAATGAAGAAGCCCGTGTGAAATTGTGCACTCCAGATGACCAAGCTGATTCTGTGTACGGGCGTCTCTGCACCTGTCGCTGATGTTAGATGCTGCCCAGTGGGTCCTGGCCCCTAGGGACCCCATCCACACTAGAATGATGCACTGCCCGGCCCCGCCCCTTTCTCATAATTGTTCTCTGCACCGTTGGGTCAGTCATGGCATCGAACCACCTACTCAGTGGTCTCACTCTTTCCCCTGAGTCCTCTCCTCTGCCAAGCATGATGCCCTTCTCTTGCCAGAGACCATGCAAGAAGACGTGGAACATACCAAGGGGTGTGGGCTTGGGAAGACTCATGCCAACTCTAACTGGAAGCCCAATCTTTGGTGTGAAAAAATAAAACCTGGGGAAATGTCACAGCGGATCAACTAAGTAAGCACAAGTAAACCCGTGCTTATCTTGCTTATTGGGGAATCTGCCTCTGGCCAAGGGGCGATCAAAAACGTGAATGGACCAAGTACCAGGGTGGTGGTACAGTGCTGAGAGGCTGTCTGCCGACAGAGAAATGGGTGGTAGGGTGCTCCCATAAAGATCACTGGCTTGGAGACCCCATGGGGCACTTCTCCTACTGCCCTACAGGGTCCCAGTGAATCAGGACCCACTCGGTGGCGGCAGCTGATTTTCCTTTGGGGCTGCTTTTGCCCCCGAGCCAGCCGGCTGTTGCCTTGGTGGGAGCAGGCTTATAGCTTTTCCTTTCTCCTTCTTCCTAGTTCCTGGTCACTTCACTCCTGGCTAACTACAGCTACTTCTGCCAGCCCGTGGACTACAGCCGGAGTGAGCTCGCCATGAGGGTAGGGACGGCCATGGGAGACGGTCCACAGCAGCGTTCGCTGACACTGGAGCCTGATCAGGATGACATCCCCTGAGGCTTCTGATGGGAGGTGGTGGGTGGGTGATTCAAGTCTACGCTGAAGAGACAGGCTGCCTCTGGAGGTATCTCAGCTTGGCCAGTCACTGGCTGTGTGACTCTGGCACACGTGCCTAACCTTTCTGGGCCTCTCTTCTCGTGCCTCTACAACGAGGAGAACACTAGCTACTTTATAAAAGGAAGGGGCTTTGAGGACATTGGCTTAGGGAATGCATGAGCGTGTTCACTCAGGACCTGGTACTCAAAGGGAACATGGCTTACGAGGTAGCTGTTTCATTGGTGGGGTAGGGGGGAAGGTGGGGCTGTAAGGTTTCCATTGGCGATGGAATGAAAGGCTTCTTTCCAGCACAAAGCATCTAAGATGGCCCAAGGCTCCACCAGAGCACAGGGAGTGTGTGACCCAGATGTTGAATGACAGGCTGAAGGTTTGCTAACTTCAAGTGTGGTCTAAGGGCTGGCAGCAGCATGAACCTGGGGGAGTGTTTGAAGTACAGGGTCGCAGGCCCACCCTAGACCCACTAACTAAGACCCACTAAGAATCTGCTTTTCAGCAAGCAGTCTCAGGTGGCCTGGGCCTACGTTAGATGGGGTCTTTAGGAGAGTCCTACAACCAGGGGAGGAATCCTGGTGTCTCAGTGCTCAAGTGCTCGGCTGCTAGCAGAAGGGTTGGTGGCTTGACTCCATCAGCCTACTCCATGGGTTAAAAAGATGACTCTCTGTTGCTGTCATGATAGACAGTTGAGAATGAGGAGAGTCAGAGCAAAGACCCCAAACCCATCTGTAAACAATGGGACCATGAAAGAAGTGTCACAAGGAAGGGGTGAGTCAACCAGGGCACGGTGAAGCACCGATGAAGCCCACAAAATTCCTCTCGTTCCTTGAGGCTTTCTCACCTCCCACTATCATGACCCCCACCCTGCCTTTCACTGCAGCCTAGACTGGAGCATGTGCACAGGGACAGATAAGAGGCAAGAGCCCATGACACACGAATCCAGAATCAGGAATGGGAGTAGCGACATCAGGAGGGTAGGGGGGAAGGTGGGGAGGGAAGGAAGGAAGAGGGAACTGATCGTGATGATGGACATGTAACCACATGCATCCCTGCCAGGGGGACAGAAACTGTGGGGGAAGGAAGACAGTGGTCTGGGTAAGACATGAAAATAACTTATAATTTTTATTAAAAAGGGGTCATGAGAGTGGGAGGGAGGGAGGAGGAAAAAGAGGAGCTGATACCCAGGGCTTACATAGAAAGTAAATGTTTAGAAAATTAGGACAGCATATATACAAACATGCTTGGTACAAATGATGATTGGATTGTTATAAGAGCAGTAAGAGTCTCCAATAAAATGATCTTAAACAAACAAACAAGCAAACAAACAGATGGGCAACCTTAGCAGAATCTAGCAGTTCGATTCCACTTGGTGAGAGTGAGGTTTGTCATGCTTTCTGTTCTTTGATGATACCCAGTATCAGCTCCTCCCCCTCCCCTCTGCAGACGATGGACCTCTGCTTGTGGACGGGAGGGGCAATGTGGGAGTAGGGATGTGAGGACCATGGGGGGAATGGGGTTGAAGCCTCATTTGCCTCCGCGGGGGTTGTCAGTCTGACTGCACTTTCCCTTCCTGACCAGCAGATGGCGAGAGTGTGCTGGTGGTGCTTTTTCTCCAAGGTGGTTGAATTGCTGGACACGGTGAGCACCAAGGGGCCCATGCCTGGCATTGCCTGGGCGGGCTGGAGTCCTGTGCAATCAGCCCGGTGAGCACACGTGGCAAGTTAATCTCAGACCCTGGGTTTGCTTATGGGGCCGGGCAAGAGGCTGATGTCAGAATGAAGCCTTGGTTTGGTGTGGGCGCCTGGCTGATCGGTTCAGGTGTTCATGCTCTGAGCTAATGTAGCTTGGCTTCTCACCGTGAGAGGTCCGCTGGAGTGCGCTCATCCTCAGGCACTCGCAGAAAGACAGCCTGTGTGCCTTCAGCGATCAAGTTGCAGATTAGATTAAATTAGAGCGCTACCCAAACAACAGACTTGTCATCACACAGCAAAGGCCATTAGATTCCTGATGAGGAGAAATCCTGATGGCCAGTCCCTGGGGCTTGTGAAGCTAGTGGGGGTAGGGTGTGTGGGGGCAAATAGGAGCCAGAGCATCTGAAAATAGAGAGCTATCAACAGAGAGAGAGAGAGAGAGAGAGAGAGAGAGAGAGAGAGAGAGAGAGAATGTTTAATAGCTGATTTCTCTCCCCAGAGATCCTGAAGGCAGGCTATTACAAAGACCCCAGCTTTGAAAACTATCTGGGTTTAAATCCCAGCCAGCCATTTCATGGTTGGTGCAGTCTTGGGCCAGTCTTACCCATGCTCCGTCGTCCTGTCTGTAAAATGAGGAAAATAATAGTAGAGTGCACACACTACAATGTCGGATCTCTATACTGCGATCCATAGAAAGTGCCGGGGACACGGTAGGTGTTGTTCAGACGGGTGACTAGGATGGGTGCCCTCTGGGTCCCAGGCTCCTGTCTAGTCAAAAAGACAGAATCACCCTTCCCTCCAGGCAGAGACTACAGAGGCAGAATGCCTGGTTGAGACGTCATCTTGTCTGCCTCCCCAGGTCTTCTTTATCTTACGAAAGAAGCCGGAACAGATCACCTTCCTGCATGTCTACCACCACGGCACCATGGTCTTCAACTGGTGGGCTGGAGTCAAATACGTGCCAGGAGGACAGGGTAGGTGCTGCACCCTATGGCCACTCAGAGTCCCCACCTCCTTGTGAGGTTGGTGCCCTTTGTGGCTGAGTCCCCCAGCTTGTGTGTGTGTGTGTGCGTGTGTCCTCTGTAATGCCATAGCTTGACTCTACAGTCCTGCTGCCCTGCGGCTACGACCTTCACATCCTGTCTCTGTGGCTGTACTTACCTTCCCAGCTCTTCCTCCCAGGTCTGGGGAGGTGGCTTCTGGAAGATGCTCAGAACCACTCTGCTCAGGGAGTGACAAACACTCCTATCTGGTTTTCTGTTAACCCCAACCCACCCTTGTGAGCGCGGGTGGCTGATGATAGACTTTCTTCCTGATAGGACCTTTGCTGAAGCTTTACAGAGGTGCTTTCTGCAGGTTGGAATCCGAATACGTGGAAGATCCATAGAAAGGTCAAGCAGACCTAATTCCCTTTTGTTTTCATTTATTCCTCTCCACCCTGCAGCCTTCTTTATCGGGATGCTTAATGCTTTGGTCCATGTCTTCATGTACCTGTACTACGGACTGGCCAGCCTGGGCCCCCGCGTGCAGCCCTACCTGTGGTGGAAGCGGTACCTTACCATCCTTCAGCTGGTGAGATGGTCTCATCCACCTGTGCTCCGCTGTGCCAATGATGGGGCATCTGGCCAGGAACAAGCGCTTCTCAGCCTGGATGCCCCTGACTTTCCTGGATGCCGAGGATCTTGGGAGTAGGCTTAGTAGATCTTAGAGTCAACTGAAACTCACGGACGGGATGTGGGGCCCTGTGCAAGTCCGGTCCACACGAGAAGTCCGGGTGATGTCATGATGTGCAAAGTGAGGCCTCATTAAAAACAATGAGACTGCCCGCACTGCCGCCAAGCCGATGCGGACTCAGGGCGCCCCTCTAGAGCAGAGCACAGGTGCCCCTGGGAGTCTCTCAGACGCTCACTCTTGGTGGCAGTAGCAAGCCACGTCTTTCTCCTGCAGAGCAGCTGGGAACTGATCATCTTGCCCTTAGCAGCCCCACGTGTACCAACACCACCACCAGGGCTCCCGCATCACCCGAGTGCTATGTTCTGAGCACCTGGTGTCTTTCACGGGGGGCAGCACTGTTCCCAGCCGTGGTGACACCCAGGCAAGTTTTGCCCGGGATTGGGGTGTGTGGAGTTCGGCCTTAGCATCAACGTAACAGAATGGGAGCTCATCAGGTGGGGGAGTTTATCCAGCAACAGGGAGAAGATCCGTAGTTTCTGGAGGCTGTGAAAGGGAGGGACCCATCCTGCAGCTGGCCTCCTTGTTTTTCTCTCCATGAGCTGTAGGCTCCCCCACGCTCTGCGGGTCAATGATGCCCCTGTTTGCTCCTCACTATGGCTTCTGCCTGTCCCTCTCTTTCCTCCATCCAGGGTCAACTTGTGGCCATCAGTGCCCACTCCACCTACAATCTCTTCGCCAAGTGCCCCTTCCCGGATGGGTTCAACATAGCTGTCCTCCTGTACACCCTCAGCCTCGTCGTTCTTTTCCTCAACTTCTACAACCAGTCGTATCTGAGGGGCAAGCGGGAGAAGCTGGCTTAACGTGCAAGACTGAAGGGCAAGAGTCACTCACCCAACAGTCCCCACAGAGTCATGTAGAAGATGGGGTGACTCACATCCACCTGTACTGAACGGACCACTCGGGCCTTCCTTTTCTCCTACGGAAGAAGAGAGAGTTCCTTCCTTTCCGGTCTTCAGAGGGGAAGACAAGAAAGGACACAACTTCCTGTCCTCATTTCTATCAGAGAACTTGCAGGTTTAGAACTCTCCTGTAAAGGGCGTATGTTTGCTTGTGTATCCGCTCCACCTACTGGATGTCTGTGAATCCCTCACGGGTCTAATCCTCTGTGTTCTCTGCCTTGGCACAGGGTAGGCGCTCAATAAACATGTGCTGTTGAGCAGGGTGGATCTTCATCTTCCTTGACTGGCATGCACGGGCTTTTGGTGAAAAACTGGGCTGAGTATATGGCAGAAGTCAAGGCTGGTTTGATATCTGATCTTATAAATAACATCCAAGAGTGAATCGAAGTCTGTTGATGGCCTGTGTGGCTGTGTAAATAGTTTCCCTTGCATATTCCTGGATTGCCTGTCCCTTGCTGCCTACTTGTATATGCTTACAGAATAGGTAATTCCGATTATGTGTGTGAGGAAGTGGGTCATAGGGTCATGTGTGCATGTCAGAGTGCAGTTTATCCAACATATGTGCATACATGTTTCCATTTATATTTATTTCTGTGTCAGTTGCTTTTATGTTTTATAGACCTCAGAAAAAAAGCATCGAGACCAATCTCCTACTTGCCTCAAATGGGAGACACGGGCATCCATAAGACATCTTGGTACACATGCGGCAATGAGATACTCCAAAGAGAGATTGGGGGTGGGTGGGGGGAGATAGAACCAGAGTAAAATTTATACAGCCACCCACATATCCCATGTCCCAGAGGAGGATCAGTGAAGCAGAGCATGTGATGGAGACCATCGTTTGGAAGAGACAAGTAACTGCTGGGATATTTGAAACAGGAAGAGGTCCCTGGGAAACAATTTGCCTGAGTGCTGTTTTAAGCCTGTAGAATGCATACTCTTTTTAGCCTCTTTCCTTCCTCACAAAGTCCTTGAGATGTCTCAAAGGTCAAGAAAATGAGAGAAATGCTGAAGGCTAGGGAACGCTGGTTGGAGCCTAACGTATCCACCAGGTACTCCAGTTAACGCGAAGCTCAAAGAAGATTTCCTCTGAGTGGTGCAGGATAGAAACACATCCCGTGCATTATTTAATCTGCAGGTTGAATGCCTGAGGAGGATGTCTATTTTAAGGCAAGCATTGAAAAAAATGGGGTGCCGGGGTGAGCTCTGTTCATTGGCTTAGAAGCTGGGATAAGGGAATGCTGAATCATTCTACAATTCAGAGTGCATGTTTCTCCAGTCCTTTGGGACTGCCTCTTTGTTGGGCTAAGCCATTATAAGGGGAGTGATGTGATCCTGGTCACGTCTGAATGGAATATGATTTTGGCAGGGGAAAGCCTGGTGGGAGGCAGCAAGGTGGAGAGGAGCTTGGGGGGAAAATCTTATCATATTTGGTGACTTGATTTCTGGTTCAGGAATACTTTTAGATAGTGTTTATCAGTGTGGAAGGACTGTGTGCATATTCAAAAAAGTTATTATCAAAGCATACCCAGATTCTTAACTTGTCTTGTAGAAGTTCACCTCTGTGAACTGGCAGATAATGATAAAGAATGGAACTGGTCGGAGTTTGAGACACAAAGCAGGTCTCAGCTTTTGCCCGGAGTTTACCCAGCTGCCAAGACAGGGGAGTTCAGAGGATAGGGGTAAGGGGTTTAAGGACCATAGATGGAAGTGAGGGATTGGCCCACCTATGGATTCCTCAGTTAGAGTCCAACATATAAGAAAATGGAAATCTAAGTAAATTGCCCCAAATAGAGATGTTTCCTGGACCTCCTGCACCTCAGAATTGTATGAGGATTTCCCCCAGCCCCACCCCACCCATATGCCCACACCATATCCAGTTAGCTGACCATACAGCCATCCCTCAGAGCTGCACCAGGAATGCGGGCAAAGGCTTTGTCCTATCTTCACCTTTTCTAATTTTCTGTCCTACAGTTTTCTGTAATAAACAGAGGAGTCCTTGATAAAGCAGCCGCAGTCTTTTGTCTTTGATCCCTAGGCAGTCTGTGTAGTCCGGGTGGACTAGAGCAATAAATGTAGGGAGACCCACCTATCTTTATATACAAGAGCAATTGAATATTGAGAAAACATCCCAGCCCAGTCCAGAGCAAGTCCATAAGTGAGACCTTAGCCCAGATGTCTGATACCAAGCTATAAATTCTTCTTCAGACTCGCACCATCATGCAATGACACCAAATGCAGGAAGGTCACAGGCCATTGAGTGAAAATCTTGTGGGTGCAATGACAGGAGAAGCATCTTAGCGCTGGTGTGGGTCTCCAAGTGGCTCCTCCAGCTCCAGGGTTCTGAGGCCACCAGTGGCTTTTCAGCAGGAACGTTTCAAAGGAAATGTGTGTGTTCTGCCTCCAGTGAGCTATTTATCTCTGTTGCGCCTCCAAATGAGGTCATCAAGCTGTGATTGATAGGCCAGACTTCACCCCTTCACTCTTTAGTCTCAAATTGACAATACAGTCTAAGATCAAGAGATGGCTGTAAGACAGGAAATGGTGCCGTTGTAATGCACTGCTGTGTTAGGGGGTGGATCTCTGGTGGAAGAGGAGGGGACAGAATAACAAAGACATGAAAAACCTTGACTTCAAGAAGCTTGCATTTTAGTGGGAATAGGGAGGATATTGACGCGTGGATCAAAATAAGATTCATTTTAAACAGGCTGCCCTTGGATTGATTCTGGCTCTTAGTGACCTTGTGTATGTTTGGAGAATCATAGAGCTTTCAAAGGTTGATTTTTTTTATTCCAAAGTGCCTTGACACCAGACACCCCTCAATGTTTCAGTGAGCAGTAGAGCTCATTAATTGTTTGCCCAGTTAAGGACTCTAAAAGAGGCCATAAAAAGAGTCGCCAATTGGGGTCATGGAAAACACTGTGTTTCAAAGTAGAAGTGCTGCACAGAGTCTGCAGGACTGTGACCTTCCAGGGGCAGATGTCAAGGCCAGAGCCTTTCTTTGAAGGCTCCTGGGAACAAATTAGTAATATGTCCATTAGTAGCCAAGCATTTAACTATTTGCACCAACCAAGAGCTTCTTGCCGCCACGCGGACATCTTTTAAGTTTGCAAACCCTGCTGAACCCAACTGGCGAGGGAGGCAGTCCTGGATTCTCAGAAGAAAGAGTTGAGCTCACAACCTGCGTCTGCAGCCATGCTGGCAAGTGTCTTGTCATCTGTGGGACTCAGCAGAAGAGCCCTGGCCATGCACTGAGGCTGTGACCTGCCAGGTCAGTAGTTTAAAACCCCCAGCTGCTCCGCCGGGGGTGGGGGGTGGGCGGGGGAGGAAGGGTATTCTACTTCAGCTGACAGTTCCACCCTGTCCTATAGGGGGAGTCCGCAGCGATTCGATAGCAGTGAGGCTTTTCCCCCAGTTGTAAAATCATACCTTCATAAGCTCCACCTCGTGATGTTGACTCACAGAGACCCTAAAGCAGTGCTTCTCAACCTTCCTAAAGCTGTGACCCTTTAATACAGTTCCTCATACTGGGGTGACTCCCCCCCCCCCAACCATAACATTATTTTCTTTTTTCCTATCTTTGTTACTTTGCACTTTATTTTATTATTTTAAAAAAAATAATTTTATTGGGGACTCGTACAATTCTTACCACACCCATAGGGTCAAGCACATTGACCGTCATCCTTTTCAGAACATCTGTTTTCTACTTGAGCCCTTGGACCAGTTCCTCATTTGTGGCTACTTCATCACTGGGATGTGGCTACTGTGACGAATCAGGCCATCCCTGTGACAGGGCATGATCCACTCCCACAGGCTGAGAACTGCTGCCCTATCAGGAAGCGTGCAATTGCTCCTGGGGTTTGTGAGAGGATAGTCTCTATGGGGACAGAGTGACTTTTTTTTCTCCTGTAGAATAGTGGAGTGAGTTCCAAGCACCAACCTTTTAATCAGCAGCCCAGCAGGTAACTGACTGGACCATCGGTCCTGGAACTATAGCATGTGATCCTTAAAAATCTTCACTTAAACATATACAACACTTCAGTAATGTAGTATTAAATATAAAATTACAAATTTGGTAAAATAACTGCACAGAAATATATTAACACAAAGATATTAGCAATGGTCATTGCTAGATCATGAGGTCATGGATGCTTTCATTTTCTTTCTTCTACAGTGCTTGTCTTTTGTAATCACAGGAAGTGATAGATATTATAATGTGATACATTCTAAATATTTAGTGTCTGTGTTAGAGCAGGTCGACTAGAGAAACAAAACCAGAGACATGCTTATGTGAGCAAGAGAGATCTTTATACAGAGCAATTGTATATTGAGGAAACATCTCGGCCCAATCCAGATCAAGCCCATCATTTCAATCTTAGTCCATATGTCTGATACTAGTCCATACATTCCTCTTCAGACTCACACAGCACAGGCAGGAAGATCACAGGATGGTCAGTAAAGTCCTGTGGATCCAGGAGGGTGGTAGCCTCTTAGCACATTGGTGCAGGTTTCCATGTGGCTGGCTCCTCCAACTCCGTGAGGGTGTCTCAGCAGCAGGAAAATGAAGGAGAGAGAGAGAGAGAGGGAGAGAGGGAGAGAGAGAGAGAGAGAGAGAGAGAGAGAGAGAGAGAGAGAGAGAGAGAGAGAGACCCACCTCCAGGGAGAAAGAGAGGAAATTCCCAAAATTCTCATGAGAAGACCACACCCTCAAGGAGGCATTATCAGACCGTGACCTGTTTAACCAGCTAGACTCCACTGCTAGACTTATTTCTCAAGTTGACATGAACTTATGTAACTACCACAGTGCTCTGTGGGTGTCTCTTTTAATAAAGGCAAGGTGGGTGGGCATACTTAATCTCCATTGGCATGGGTCAGGGGTTCAACATGCTTCCATGCTCCATCCTCCTTTACCTATTCTGAAACCAACCATTTCTCCCATGGCACTCTACATTGGCTGGGTTAAAAAATTCATTTCAATGGCCGCGCTGAACTCTCAAACAATCCTCACAATAAGGGGGTTTAATAGAGAAGTTCATACAGCAAAAAACCAAACTCACTGCCGTCAAGTCAATGCCAGCTCCTGGTGATTCCAGTCCCCTTACCCAAGGCTTTCTGAGACGTAACTGTTTATGGCAGCGGGACTGGTGGTTTTGAACTGCTGACCAGGTGGATCGCAGCCACCATGGCACCAGGGAGCCAATAGTTGCCCCAAGTTGGTACCAGCAAGTGGTAAAGCCATTTGCCTGCTCAACCAGAAGCCAAGTCCACAGCTTCTCAGCCACATGGTCCCTTGTCTTTTGCCTCTGTGGGACAGGAATATAGTTTACCTGTTGTTCTGTCCTACAGTTCCACAGGAGGAGAAGGTACTCCAGTCTCAGTGCTGCTCCTCTGAGTCTCCCTGCTGAAGTCTTTGTGGCATCTGGTCTCAGTAGTCACCACTTAAGACAGAGATCTTGGAAATTCTCTTCCAAGCTCCTTGGGGTTTCTTCTGCTACTCCTTCAAAAGGTGACTCATCCTTTTAACTAGGAGGGGGGGAGGAGACGAGGTGATAGTGATGGCAGTAAAAATGACCTATCCCTTCTGTTAAGGTTACACATGCCCCATCTGAATAGCCCAACCCAAACACTTTGAGGAATTATAGAAACTTGGGTAGAAGAACCATTTTAAGAAATTGTACACCACCACAGATGAGAGTTGTAATCAGTAATAGTAGATGGTGATAGTGTTATGGATTGAATTGTGCACCCTTTCCTCCCTAAAATATATTGGAGTCTTACTTGAATTGGATCTCCAAATAAGCCAGTGATGCTTTTATACAGAGAGAAAGAGAGAGAGAGAGAGAGAGAGAGAGAGAGAGAGAGAGAGAGAGAGGACACTTTAATATAAATAAATGGTTCACACAGCTGTTAAGGTTCAATTTCTTGGGTCAGATGTCAAACTGTATTCTTACTTATGTAGCTACAGGCATTGATGAAGATCAGCATGTCAGATGATAGGTTTTTGACTGCAAAAATAAATAAATCCAAGATTGGCAGGTAAGACAGCAGGCTATTGAGAATCTCCAGGGTTGGCAGGCAATATGGCAAGCTGTTGCCTCAAATCAAAGGAGTGCAGATCAGATAACAAACCAGATGCAAGACGCTGCTTCAGCAAAAAGCAAGAAAACATTTACATAGCATCTTCATGTGTTAGAAGCAAGCTACAACTCTGAGGAAATGCCCTTTTAGTAGAATGTCTGCTCATAGCAGATCTCATCATAGAAGTGATTACATTATATTACAGCTTATCATCAGCTATTATGTATCTTAACTGCCAAACAACTGAGAATCCTGGCTCAGTCAAGATGACAGAACCTTAGCCATCACAGTCTACCCATTGGCAATTTGACACCGGTACACATCTCCATGCATCATAAGCTCTCAATAAACATTATTAAAAAGTTATACTTACACTTAACATGATTCAACTTACACACAAAACCAAAGACATACTACCCCCACATGCATCTGTATTTTATAAGTGAACTCAATAAAATATTTGATGCACACAAAGAAGAGGAGATACTCAGCATTTGCAACCTTCATGTCTGCAACTGGTTGTTTTAAGAAACCATAGTTGGTATTGAGAACTTTCTTCTCCGACATCCATTCCATATCCCCTTTTCCTTCAACAAGCACTTTAGCTGCTCATTGTTTTTGCCTGCGAGGGTGATCCAAAAGTTCGTTCTTGAAGGTATGTAGAAAATGGTTTGCTGTTGTTAGCCATCGACTCTAATCATAGAGGGTGCCAATAGTAAGAGATGTTGCAGGGGATCTCCTTTATTCCAGGTATATTATTTACCTCCATTACATGGCATCATTCTAGTTTCCCCTTGGTAACCCAGATCAATCACACCACTCAATACAGTATCTTCCTTCCTTGCCTGTCTATCCTGAAGCATAGGAGCCCACATGGCCAAGAGGCACTTTTAACTTCCTTAATTAAATTGCATCGTTGTTGTTTCTTTCTTTATTTTCTTTTTACATTTTTATAGGCACCTACTCCACATAACATACAGATCAGTTGTTCCATCATATCAAGAACAACCATTACCACAGTCAGTCTTAGACCACCACCACCCCCTCTTAATGGTTAGATTGCTTATAAAATGAGTTGTGTAGTCATGATCAGTTCTAGTGTTCTCTTGCCCCTCCCACCTCTGTTGTTTATTCCCTAAATCCTCTAACCCTCCCTATGTCCCACCCCCCACACCTTCATCCCCTATAAACACTTGCATCAGTTATTGTCTCTATGCATCTACTCCTTCTGTGCTTCACAGACAGAGAAACCCAACAGAAACAATAAAGAACAAAAACAAAATCAAATGACCAAGATAAAATACTAATAATGCAGAGATACAAATAATGAGTAAGAAATAAAAGACCACCCTCGATATTTAAAAGGGCAGGGAGCACTTTTTTTTTGTCATGGAACATTCAAGGGGTTCTTGTACCTGGAACAAATTCAGATTGGGTCAATAGGAAGGTGAGGTGATCAAGTATCAAGAATATGGTAAGATCTGTGAATTACACGTGCATGCATGCATTAATATACTTCCTCTGCTGTGAATTGATTTTCTTTGTCTGGAGCAATGCTGTGTGGTGCACTGTGACAGTTGATAAGGCATTCTATAAGTCCACAGGTGATATTTTGGACAGAAGCATTGCAGGCAGAAAGGCAAAGATATATCCAGAGAATGTTTCTATTCCACTATTAAGAACAACATGCTGACTCTTCCATGATGGAAGTAGCCTGAAGCAATCGCTCTGACCTTGCTGATCTCCCTGCAGAATGGTTCCTTATGATGGACTCAGGTGGTCTCTGCTGATGTCAGATTGGCAGTTCTGCTGATCCCATGTTGTGGTGCCTATGTCACGCCTGCCACGTGGCCACTTTAGTCATAATCTTATCGGATAATGAGAGGAGTGGCTGGGGAAAGAGGATTACCGGTATCCACAGAATGCATCATCCTGTCCACTTGATGGTTAGAATCCTTCTCTGCTAGGGTAATCTTTGGTGAGGATTCACAGGAGACCCAAGCATCTTCTCATCATCAGCCCATTCTGAAGTATTTGCCCACATACATGTTCTCCACACCAATTTTCCCTTCATGTTCCTTCCAGGTACCTGAAAACTCAGCCAAATTATTTCCACAGTGCCTGAATTGTTGTATAGTCACATGTCTGGCCACTTCTCCTTCCAGGAAAGTGAACCACCAGGTCCATTTCCCTACACTGTCCAGCATGGAGCCCCAGAAAGGAACTGTAGTATGTGGCTCGTGTCTGCTTTTGAGTGGCACCCGCACATCATGCAGAATAACTTATAAACTAAACATACATTTTCCTCAGTCACAGGATCATAAGGAAGTCTCCATGAAGCCATAGGTGCAGCCTGGGAGAGGCAAGGTCCTGTGACAAGGGTGGAGACCTTGGACATTTGGGCCACTTCCCCATGCAGCTTACTTGCACTAAATCTCATACATGCCATTTTCATGTAGTGATGGAGTGCTGCTATGCACACTCAACTTGATGGTGCTGTGGTCCTGGCAGCACTCAGTTCCTGATGGGCCACTTGGGTCCGGTCATAAACAGAAGCTGTTTCTCAAAAGGAAGTAGATATCTGCAAAGAATGGCAGAATTTTGCTTGAAAATTCTCAGGGCTGTGCTATGATTCACCAAATGAGACTCTGCCCCAAACTCCAAATTGTCTGTCTTCCACTGAGGTTTCAAGAACCAATGAATCAGCTGTATCATCTGGGTCTACCTGTTAATATGACCTAGGGTGGAGAAATAATATACCATTTCTTTTAAAAAGATTTTCAGTTTAGTGATACTGGCATATGGTGGGTCCTAGTCTTCATATCATCTGAGTAGAACCATACAAAAGGGAAGTACAGATACAGAAAAAGGAATGATCACAGGGAGATGTCACTCAACATATGAAGATAGTTTTACAAGCAGTCTTTCCTGGGGCACCAAAGATTGCTGCAGTTACTAGAAGCTAGGGGAGATGTATGGAATCGTACCATCCTCAAAACCCACAGAGGTAACCAAGAGCAACTAATACCTCAATTTGGACTTCTGGCTTCCAAAACCACGAGACACTAAATTTGCATTCTTTAAAGCTAATTACCTAGGGTGTATTGTACATAGGGTAGTTTGCTTATAGTTTGTTATAACAACCCTTATGAACTAAAACACACTTAGAACGTTCTTTTATATGAAGAGTCTCTACCTCTTTGTATGTTCTGTAATCTATTAGGTGTACTCATGAGGTAGGTCTTCATTGTTGATTTAAATCATGTACTTAGCCTACATGGTTGACCTCTTACCTGGGCAGCACTGAGGTTCAGGACCCCAGTTCAGCACTTGTGATCCAGAAGTGAAGAAGGCTTCATTCCAATGATAAGAAACATGTAAATGCTTGAAAAGCCAAGTCTATAACACCTTCCACTGCTCCAGTAAAAGTCTGGATAATGTGGGAATGAACATGGGATTTTAAACAAACACAATGCCAGAATGTGAAGTAAGGCTGGTTGCTGCATCTGTCTGAATCCAGTCTTTCCTGGTGGCTTAATCTCTTGGTTTGAAATATACTTCTTAAACATCAGAAGCATGTTTTCCAGGCGTACATCTAGAACATTGAAAACAAAGAATCAGAATCATCTCACCCCCCCACACCATTGCAATGATAAACCAACCAACCAAACAAACAAAAAAGGTGGAATCCAGCATGGATGGACAAACTAAAACCTCATCCACCACTGGAAATGCAACACAGTCACCCATCAGAGAAAAGCATTTGGTGGCTCCTCAAAAAGTTGAACATACAATTGTCCTCCAGCCCCCCCCCAAAAAAACAATGCCATAATCAACTCAGATTTATAGCAACCTTAGACCACAGGGGTCTCTGGGATTGAAATCTTTATGGACACAGACAATTTCATGTTTCTCCTTCAGAGTGAATAGAGGGTTCAAACCACTGACCTTACAGTTAAAAACTCAATTCCTAAACTGCAATACCACTGGTTTCTTTAGAATTGCCCTATACCCAAATAATTCCAAGTCTACATATAACTCCAAAGAAGTGATCATAGAATGCAAACAGAAACCAGTGCAGCAGTGACCAATGCATTTTTCACAATAAACCCTTAAATGGAACAACCCAGATTTATCCAGAAATGGATAAATAGGGTATATTAACAGCAGAACATTTCACAGTTCTGTAGACAAGTGATGCTCTGATGCATGCCATAGTGTGGATAATCCTTGAAAAGTTGCCAAGTGAAATAAGCCAGTCTTCAAAAATAAAGATCATCTCACATATATAAGAAGAGTAAATATAGAAATCAAAGATTATTAGTGGCTGCCAGAGGTAGGAGGGAGGGGGAGGAGGTGTTTTTGTTTGGGTTGTACTGTGTCTATGGTAACAGTGGTAGAATGGTCGAGAAAGCCTAGAGATAATAGTGGCACCCGATGAAATATATAATCAATGCCACTCAATTATCCATGGGGACCTTGTCTTGGCTAATAAGTGGGTGTGTATATTCTCACCACGATGATAAAGAAAAACCAAACCATTAGACTAATGTATATACAAATAACTCTCCACTCTAAGAATTGTTATTGCCACAGCACATGCACTTGAGCTAGTAGAAGGGGCTTCCTGAAGTGAAAATCCAAGGGGAGGCTTGGTAATTGTCTTTAAATCTATAACAACAGATAGTTGTTTGTAGTGAACCATATTCATCAGACTCATGAAATGTAAGCAATAATGCCCAGTGCATGAAGATCATAGACCAGTGGATACAAAACCTCAGCACTGGCAGGAGTCTCTACTTGGCTCCTTAAGTTTCCAGGGCACGGGGTCTATCAGCATAGTGACATCTGTCTTATCAGTACAGTTGCCTCTCAGGGAGTGAGGAGAGAGAGAGAGAGAGAGAGAGAGAGAGAGAGAGAGAGACCCACCTCCAAGGAGGAAAATCCAGGAGTTCCCAGAATTTTCAGGAGAGGTCTTCTTATTGGTTATGATCTGATTGGCAAACTAGACTCCATCCCTTCGCTCTTAATCCTCTCAAGTCCCAAATTGACACCAGATTATGCAACCACCACAGTGACTGTACTTACCATTTGACTCCCTGCTTGCTGACCATCAAGATAAGGGAGGTGGGAAGGGAGGAGACATGGGAATATAAAACACAACGCACCTCACTATGTTAGACAGGGTTCTCTAGAGAAAGAAAACCAGGACACTTATTGTTTGATACACAGATAAGTGGACAGATAGATAGACAGATATATACGCCACAAAGGCATATAACAGCTAATTACTCCACACAGCAGTATAGAGAGCTCAGTTCAATTCACTTCTGTGGAACAGTTAATATACTGATAATCTTTTGACTCATGAGGGCTGCTGGGTCCAAGGTCAAAAAGGAAGCAGACAGATGAATTTTCTGTAGGGCAATGTAAGCAGTCTAATCACAAGCAGCAAAGAGTAGGGCAGGTCACCTACAGTCAGCAAGATGGCCGGATCCGACAGGCCCAAACTCAAGTGATTTACATACCAGCAATGTGGTGAAACAAGTTTCGAAGTAACCTCAAACTCTAGGTACAAAGTCCACAGGTTGGCTGTCCCACAGGTAGCATAGCTCACAAGTTGGGGTTGAAAACTAGCTAAGGCAGCCACATATTGGTCAGATCACCAGAGCGCAAGAGAGGGGTAGGGGGAAGGACCTTGCCGAGCCATTGATCTCTTTGCCCTCCAACCAAACTGTGACCTTACCAATCCCGTATGTTCCCATTGGCCAGGTTGGCACAATGAACCGACCTGTCACACTCACTTGTATAAAGAGAGGGACAAATGGTATCTGTCAGGCTTCGGCTTCTCTCAGAGTAAACATGAAAACTTGGGTGTGGCCAGAGGACTGATTGCAGCACCTGGGCACAAAGATGAAGCTAGTGTGTATGTTCTCCTCCTCTACTTGCTATTAGCTGCATTCAGTTAGGTGCCACTCCTGGGAACCTCATCCATCCTGGACCAAGTTCACCTTCTTGGAAGCTCTGCTGGGACTTGGTGAGCAGCGCACTGACGTGCAAACTTCCACTGACACACGGGCGGTGGTTGCGCATGAGGCTCATCAGCTGGAAGTCAAATCCTGGTCTTCTGCATGGAAGCCCAGGGTTCTATTGCTGAGCCACCTCTGCTACTTCTTCCCTTGACAAGTTACTGTGCCTTAAAACCAGACCTTCCCAACGGAAGAGTCCCCATCCTAGCCATTCTGTGAAAAGCAAGTGTTGATATACCTTAATTAAAGACCCGAACATGTGTGAGTAGCACAGCTGTAGGTAATGGCTGTGCTGTGGCTTCCTTCCAAAAGCACAGATCAAATGCAGCCTCAAACAGAAGGGACATATACCTATCAAGAATGAGTGTCTCTTTGTAAATTTAAGCCTGTGATCTTTGTGGTGTATGAAAATGTGAGTTGACTGTAAAGGCTTATTTTAATTCCTATGACCCTGTACTGAGTGATGTGTGTATGGGGCTAGGTTAAACTACACTTCCCAGCACTCCCTTCTCCCCATATTTCTGCCTGGGAGGGAAACAAAAGACTTAAAACCCCCAGGAAATTTGGGAGGCAGAAGTGAAGTAGGATCTTTGTGACACTCAGAAGGTAGTGGAAACAGCTTTTGTGAGTCATGGCAATCATCATTCAACTGCTGCATCATGTCCTTGGTGTGGGCTCAAGATGGGTTTGTAATTGCTCCAAATTCTTCTGGATCCTCTTCATCTTCTGTGACTCCTGGACCACCTTTGTGTTTAGTTCTATGACCAAGGCGACTAGCTCTTCTTGCAAGACACCCACATGGTCAAGATGTGAGGCATGGGCCTCCAATTTGTCTTTGCTCCCCACCTCCACTTTACACCCATCTTCCCTTTCTGCATGCCAGCCCTGAGAGCTTTACATTCTAGCATCAACAATAATGATCAACTATAATTGCCTCATAAAGACTGTTGGGCCAGTTCCCATAATTGCTTAAGATCTCAGGGATTGATCCATTATTATATACTCCCCTTGGGGCTTTGGCTTTGCTGAAGAACCTTGCCTAATACAATCTCCCTGCCATGTGTACCAACTCTACAAATTAAGTAAAACCCTAAGCAAATGTGTTAGTCTGGGGAGACTAGAGAAACAAAAATTCATAGACACTCATGTGTATAAGAAAGAGCTTTATAACAAGGAGTAAATTGTATATTGTGAAAACATCCCAGCCCAGTTCAGATCAAGTCCACAAGTCTAATATTAGCCTATGTGTCCAATAACAGTCTATAAACTTCTCCTCAGACTCACACAACATATGCAATAATACTGAAGGCAGGAAGATCACAGGCCAGTGGGTAAAAGTGGATCCAGTGGCAGTGAAAGCATCTCACTGTGGACACGGGTCTCCACGTGGGTCCTCCAGATCCAGGGCTCTGGTTCCATCATAGTAGCTCCAGGTGGCTTGTTAACAGGAATGCGAAGCAGAGTGTGTGTGAGCTATCTTCTCTCAAGAGCCTCCAGATGAGGTCATCAAGCTGCGAACTGATTATCAGGCTAAACTCCACCTCGTCACTCCCAATATTCTCAAGTCGACACCAGATTATGTAACTACCACAGCAAAACACACACGTCATCTGTCAGTAGTATCTGCAAACTTCCTTGAAAATAAGGAGTTAGTAGGGTTGGACGTTAAGGGGGAGTGAGGGCCTTCTGGATGAACAGAGTGACCTCCAGTGGAAGGGGGGCCTAATTTCGCCAATGCCCATGTTCGTTACCTGGAAGGGAGGGCAACCTTTTTAAGACATAGATTCTGGTTACCTTCCCTCGTGGGGATGTTTAGATAGGAAGACATCTCTTACTTTAAGGTTATCAACAGAGAAATCTGAGAAGGGATGTCTCAAATTATTGACTTTTTAAGTGGAAGCTGTCAATCCACTCTACCACCCGACCCTCCATAAAACAAAGAGATAAGACAAGAAGCTGAGTTAGATATGCATTTGGGGACTCTAAGCCCTCTGCACTCCCAAGTTTCTTTGGATATCTGAGGGTGGGAAGTCCCCAGGACATGTAGAGAGGTGAAAGACTTTGTAGCGAAATCCCCTTTGCTCACTCAGTCCAATAGCTGTCAGGTCCAATGGTGGTGAGTCTTCCTCAACGGGGTGCAGGAGGGAGTTGAGATACCTCTCCAAGGTTCTCATGGCTTTAGAGTAGTCTAAGAAGCATATGGCTGAGTAAAACACAGTTCCCACTATCTCAGATGAATAATGGAAATTGTTAATGCGACTGTGTCTCCACAATAGCATGATTACATGAAAAATTTTTCATGGTTTAGCTGAAAATCAAATATAAATGGATGACTTGTCTTACGTTTAGTCACCGAGTCTAGGGAACCCTACCAAGGAACCCCAAACTCACCGCCATCGCATCCTTGCTGGCTCATAGCAAGTCCCTGTGGTTGCTGAGACGGCAAGTATTCACAGGAGTACAGAAACCCAGTCTTCCTCCCCTGGAGTTGCTGGTGGTTTTCAACTGCTGACCATGTGACCCACAGCCACCTGGGTCAGTCAGCTCTGCACCACCAGGACTCCTAGCAAGAGGGAGACCCGAAGGTCTGAGCTCCAACCCACACGTGGAAAGAATGTGCCAGCAAGTGCAAATAGAGCTAGAAGAAGTCTTAGAGCTAGACTGAAAGAAACACATCACATCAGACATCTTCTGAGAGGTTGAAAGAGGATGGAGCCCTAGCTCAGTGGGTCCCACAGGAGAGCAGGAATGCCCAAGCATCACAGGGGACATATTGTTCACTCTGTTGCAGAAGTCAAAAGCAAGACATGCCGAGATTTAGCGTGGATGCTGCTGAATCACCCCCGGGCTGCTGCTGCCCTTGTTGAAGCACTGCCCCTTCCCCCCACCCCCCACCCCAGCATGCTTACCATCAGCTGGGGAGAGAAGGAAAGTGGATGGGAGAACTGTGTTGCCAGTGTAAAACACCCACTATCAAATTTAACTGACCTACCTGGACATGGGAGAAGGGAACCTCGATATGAAGAAGTATACTCAGTTACCAGAACTTTTTCAGAAATTAACCTTTTGCTCACCTGAGACCACATTGGGGTTTTCAAAATTTCAGGCCCATAACTTACTAGGAATGCTTGGTCTTGCAAGCATCAGCCTGCAAGAGAGAGACATGATACTGTATGAGAAATAAAATTCCCCCCACCCTCTCCCTCTGGTAACGCCCCTGGAGAGCCACTTCCACCACTGGTCCCAACCACACTGACATGTGTTGAATCTTACATTCTCTGATCTACGTTATGAAAACAACAGTGTTGTTCTTCATTTTCCAAAAATCAGATTACATTGCTATGTTGAGTACATGTTTGACGGTCATACTTGCCCCCTCCCCCTCTTTCTGGTTGGCTTGCCCTCCCTTAAAAATGTGACTCTCACGAAGGATGACTCACTTAAAGGGTGCTATCGTTTCCTGATCTGCCTTCCTGTTGGACAGATGGAAGTGATGATGATGGCCCTGACGACCATAGCAGCCACCCTTGAAGAACAGCCTGCTGGATTCTAGTTCCTTTCCATGGTTCCTGGACAGCCCTGCAAGCTAGAAACCATTGCCATTTCACAAATGAGAAGAGTGACATGGGGAGCAGTTATGTCACTTGCTCAAGGTAGCACGGGGAGGGAGTGGTGTTGCGGAATTTAAACCCCCAGTTATAGAATTCCAATGCCGCCGATCCTTCCTGTTCTGCTTCTCCACTGAGCTAATGCAGCTCCTTAATTCACAGGCACTTCCTGCATCCTTGGTTGGCTCTAATTATAGTCCAAAGAGGAATGTTCTGGGCCTTCTTCCTGGCACTAAATACACCTTCCTGGAATGCTGGGCATCTTTAGGATGTCATTTATTCATAAACACATATGGTGCCTGCAGGGTGTCAGGCCTTGCTCTGGGCCGTTTATAAATATTAACTCATTTAATCTTTAGAGCCACCCCATGAGGTTAAGTGCCATCATCACTATTCTCATTTCATAGGGAACAAAACACAGGCACAGGGAAGGTCAGTGACTTGCACAAGTTCCCCCGGCCATCAAGTTCTGCTGAGGTGGATTGCACACTCAGTACCAGCTGGACATCTCAACCTCTCTTCCCTCAGAGATCTGCTCCTCCTCCTCCTCCTCCTCATCTGCAGCATAATTATTTCCTGTGGTTCCCGAGAGGATGGTGGGGACAAGAACTTGCAATTCCTCTGAAGAAAGATCTAGAACAGGGCAGAGTTGAAAGCTGGCCAGACCTGGCTGTAGGTCCTGGCAATGATCCATTCTGCCTCAAAAAATAGGCTCTCATTTTTCCCACCCCATGTTTGCTATGAGCTGATGACCTCCAAGAAAGGTTGCTTCTTCGTGTAACTGAAAACCAGGAGTCTGAAGCTGTGCTCCCCGGTATCTTGGTGGCCAATGCTAAATGGCATCTTTCTTGACTTGCCTCTCAGGAGCCTCCTTCTCACTCTCACTTCCTATGGCCTCAGCCAAACTGCCCAGAACTCACAGGTTGGGTTGTCCTATTCCATTAGCCATCAGGCATGGAGAGTCACAGAACCCAGGCCTAATGCCTCTGCTTTGGGGAGTTACTTGATTTGGGCAAGATGATGAACAACCTACCATTTGAAAGACTCCTGTGTTAACAAGCAAGAGAGCCTGGAGACTCTTTGCGGGCTAAATTTATTACGTCATTGACTTTTCTTTCCCTAACTGGCCTGAATAAGGACTTGTAGCAACAGAGGGCAGAATAAAGGTGACACACTGCTGAATGCCAGAGCTGAAGAATGGGACTCCAAATTTGATTTTCTGCTCCTTAATTTCATGGACTCGATGACAACCAATCTATGGTTTTGATTTTTAATCTCTTTCAGCTCAGTGTTTAAGTGATTGGCGGTTGACTGCAAGAATGAAGATCAAGAAGAAGAGGGTCCAGAAGGCTGGAAGAAGAAGGGACCAACCAATGGACAGATTCCTCTGCTTGACAATGAACAGTAATCTACAACTACCAAGGGCATTACCATTCACAACTCAAAACATCTTTAGTCATTTGCTTAACTGCCTTAACGCTCAGTTTCTGTATCTGTAAGCTAGGATTGATCTTGATTTCTACCTTTTCGGGCTGTTTTTAAGAATTCCATGACGGGTATATGGAAAATGGTTAGTTTCAGAAATGTTCATTCATGGAAAACTAGTAATAATTTATAAATTATCAAGGGTTCGAGAAAAGTGCATTCATGAAAAAGAAATGATTTATAAATTATCAGAGGGTCATGAGAGAAGGAGAGTGAAAAATGAGGAGCTGACACCAAGGACTCCTGTAGAAAGAAAATGTTTTGAGAAGGATGAAGGATGATGGCAACACATGTACAAATGTGCTTGACATAATGGATGGATGGAAGGATGGATGGATGGACGGAAGGATTGTGCTGAGTTGTACGAACCCCTAATAAAATGATTTTTTTAAAAAGTTCATTGTGGTGCTTACACAATAGACCCCAGTTTACCATGCATTTTCTGCTTTATATGTGCCCCATTACAAACAAACAATGAGCTAATTGTATATTTCCCATGGTACAGAATTAGAACGACAACAACAAACAGGCTTCCTACTGCTGTGGAGAAATTGATTCAGACTCAGCAGTGATGCGGCAGTTGAAGCCGGTGAAACCACTGGGCAGGTGAAAGCTAGGGCTTTCCACAGAGCAACTCTTCTCCTTCTGGAGGGTCACTGGGCCTTGGGGAAAGGTAGTTGTTGTTCATGCTGTGAGGGACCATCAGCTGTGACTCTCAGCCCCCCCTCTGTGCAAATGCATGAAACTGGAACCGCCTGCCCCGTTGCCCCATCCTCTCCGTTATTGCTGTTTAAGTTCCCTGGTGTAGCCACGGGGTCCACCCGACTCACGAAGGTGGCCGCTCATTGTTTACATGCTCAGCGAAGTTTGAACCCACTGGTCACTTTGTGAGTGGGAGTCTCAGCAGGGGAAGAAGGGAAGCCTGTCTTGCTCCTCCTGTAGGCTAGGGACCCCTATGGGGCAGTTTTTCTCTGTCATAGGCCTCCAGGATGCCTACGATGCACACACAATGGCAACCCCCTACTCTTCACAAGATCTAGAGAGAATGTTAGCAGCCACCCCTCCTCCCAGGATGAGGACAACCACTCTCTCACTCACTCAGCCTCCTCCACTCCTTGCCATTGCCCCTGGTTCTTAGGCTCTAGAGAAGTGGCCCTTGCTGCTTGGTAATGGTTTTCCATTTCCTCCAGTCTAGTAGAATAATACCAGGGAGCAGAGAGTAGCCAAGTGATTGAAGGGGGTCAGCCACGTGGGTTCCCGCCCTTGCCAGCCATCCCTTTGTCAGCAGAGACAAAAGCTCTGGGGCGTCCTTGATGGAAACTTCAAGGGGTGGAAGAGGCGACTGCATCCCAGCCGAATGTGTGAGCGTCATTATCGCTGTGAATCTCAATATCATATTCCCAGGAGCAGCACCAGCCTGCTAAAAATAAGGACGTTATTTCTCAAGATTAATCAAAAGAACAGAAGAGGCTGAGAGGGTGGGGTTTCAGCCTTGGGCTGGGGAGGGGGGAGTGGGATCGAGGAAAGACATTAAAATAGCAGCAAGTGAATACCGTGTAATTTCCAACCGTCGATAATGTCACGCTTGCAAGGTTGGTAATTCTGCGGAGATAATTGCCCCCTTCCCCAGATTACTGTCTTTACCAGAGAGAGAAATGATTGCTGTATGTGAGAAATCACGCTGTCTCTGGCTTCATGAGAGGTGGCAGTGATTAATGAGAGATCAGGCCTTCTAGTCTTCAGTACATCTATGCACGGGGGTTCTTGGGGGTCGGGAGAGAGATTTTTTATTGTTCTTGTGAGGTTCTGTGAAGTCAGTTCTGACATACAGAGGGCACTCATTGTGTTGGCATAGAAATTTCCCATGGGGATTGTTCTGCAGTGCAATCTTTATGGGAGAGGATCGCCTGGTCTCTCTCTGGAGGAACCCATGGGTGGGTTCAAACTGTCATCTTCTCTATTAGCAGCCGTGTCTCTAAACCCATGCCACCAGTCTCTAGGCAAAGAAGCAGCAGCCCTGGTGGCAGAATGCTTATGGGTTGGGTCACTCACTGCAAGTTCACCAGTTTGAAATGACCTGCCGCGGCAAGAGAGAAAGGTGAGGCTTTCTACGATTGTAAAGAGATACTGTGTAGGATATGACAAAATAATAATAATTTATAAATTATCGAGGGTTCGTTGGGGAGGAGGTCATGGGGAGGGAGGGTAAATCTGAGGAGCTGATCCCAGGGGCTTAAGGGGAAAGAGAATGTTTTAAGAATGATGACAGCAACAAGTATGCTTTGCATACAATGGAGGTATATATGGATTGTGATGGGAGTTACATGAGCCTTCAATAAAATGATTAAAAATAAGAGAGCGAGAGATACAGTCTCCAAAGCCTCCAACGGAAAATCTACCTTTTCCTCTAGGGTCACTGTGAATCTGAATTGAAGGGGTGAAGGGGTGGTGGTGGTGAGAAGGCCAGAAGAAAACATGGTCTCCTTTGACACCTTGTGAGGGGAGCTCCGCGTCTGTAGAATCACTTGTTTGCTTTGAGGAAGCCTGCGTTTGAAGGTTATTGTGAGTTGATCTTCTTGACTATATATAAGACACACCATGCCTGTGCCTCACAGAGATGGGTAGGTGATGAAGTCTTGGATCTTGGCTCTTCAAAGACAAACAAACAAACAAACAAACCAAAACTAGGTTTGAAAAGTGCCCACCGAGGGCAACCCCCCAGTGTGTTTTGCTCACTGTAGAAGCTGACTTCCCTGATGAACTTCCAGCACTCAACTGCTCATGCTCAGAAGCTCCCTGAAGATGATAGGAGCGGGGCCAGTCGGTTGGGTAGAATAATGGTCCCCGAAGATGTCCGTCTCTGAATCCCCAGACCTGGGATATGCATGTTCCCTCACAGAGAAAAAAAGGACTTACAGATGTGGTTAAACTGAGGATCTTAAAAGAGGAGGATTCTACTGGATCAGCTGGCTGAGTCCAGTGCCATCACAGTTCTTCTTAAAAGAGAAGAGGGAGGCAGAAGGAGAGGATATAGACAGAGGCGAGGGAAGCAGACATGGGCATGATCGTGACAGCTGACTAGGGAAAGGAAGGATGGTGCTACCAGCCGAGAAAAACAATGGCATTAAGAAAACAAGAAACCAAAAGAAATTGACTCTGCCAATTCCTTCGGTCTAGCCCACTGAACTCCTTTTGGACTTCTGACGTCCAGAACTGTCTAAGAGTGAGTTTGTGTTGTTTTCAGGCACTGACTCTATTGTGATTTGTTACGGCAGCAATGGAAACTAGTACCAACAAGTAGTCCAGTGGCCAGGTGATGAAGGTCACTTGTCTTGCCTTCACCACTTAGCTGTATAGTTGAAGCTAGGTCCCAACTAGGTGTCTCACATTCCATTTACCTGGGGAGACCCTGGCTAGGTCCCTGGGCAACAGAGAGAAAGGTTGCGAACTGGCCCACTGATCACTGTCGACAGTTACTGCAGAATAGCTAGGACAGTGTTTTTCAGCCTACCTAATGCTTAAATCCTTTAATACAGCTCCCCAACTGTAAAATGATTTTCTTTGCTATTTCATAACTGTAATTTTGCTACTGCTACATTAGACCCCCAAAGGGGTTGTGGCCTACAAGTTGAGAACTGCTGATCTAGGACCAGCACTGGCAGTTGTCAGTGAGAGACAGAAAAATGTTTTGGACATCCCTGACCCTCAACAAAGGAAGCTCTGGTTAATAATGTAAAGTTAGAAATCTTTCAAGTTCTATCAGTTCTTCATTGAGATGAGCTTTGCGAAGGGAAAAGAGGAACACAAGAACAACTGAGACAGAGCTGCAGTATTGCTAAAATCTACTATCTTGTCCTTAAAGGAGGGAAAAGAGAATGGAATAGAATTGTTTGTTAGGCCTATTCCACTCACAGTGGACCATGCAAATAAGGTGAAGAATGATGAACTGGAGTCGTACAGATAAGGTATAGAGGACTCTAGCGTAGGGAGTGGTCCGTCTTGTCATTCCACTGGGTATAAAAGTGAGCATCTCAGAAGCAGGAAACTCTGGGTCACAGAGAAAAAGCAGCCACAAGCAGAGTATGGCCTGTCCCAAGTGGTGGAGGCAGCAGAGGCTGAAGCAGTAGGACCATTAGGCAGAGTGGTAGGTGGGCTACCTGGCTCTCAGAAGGACGCAGAGGCCAGGGCATCAGGGGGATGTTGAGGACCATGGACCTGAGAAACTGAAGACCAGAGAAACACATATCTACTAGCGTGGCTGGAAATAAATGCTGCAGACAAATGAACAGGTAACATTTTGTAGCCTCTTAGCTTCTCTGACAAACCCATTAATTATGAACATTGTCTAGGGGTCCTGTGCGGCCATCGCCATGAATTATTGAAGCCAGCCAACAAGTAGAGTGTCCAGGGAGGGGTGGGGAATGCCATACTAGAAGAAGGAAGCTGCAGGGTGGAGGCAGGTCTGACCCCTGTCTCGGAGGAGTCATCATCCTTAGGGAGATGTGGAGCTGGGTCCTCTTCCTCCTGGGTGCAGCAAGAGCAGGGCAGATGTGACCTCCACCCCATGGCCTCCAAAGGGAGTGGAAGAGGGGGGGACTGTTACTCCCCAGGCAAATCTTCCCTTGAGACTAACGAGCCTGGACAGCCACGCTGTTTGCTCTTCTATGTTTGGCCTCTGGAAATGCACTGAACCCACTAATGAATGCATTCCTGGATTATATAAATTCATGCAGGGAGGGAAGGAGAGAAAAGGCTGAGCTCCAGATGTAAGCCTTGATTTGCGGATGGCCTCTCATGTTAATCCCTCTAAACCGGAAATCATAGGAGTCCCCGCAACCCCCACCCCGAGGTTGTGCTCAGGATCTGGGTTAATGAGAACATAATCTCTCCTTCCTCTCCTCTAAGCCACAGCTCCCTTCTTTTGCTCTGCCCTGAATTTCCCTCTCCATGAATCAAGAGAGCCCTCCCCCCACACCCAAACACACGCACATGTGTTTTGTTTTGCACCATTTCGGCTGTTTCCTGCCAACAGGAAAGCAAGGTCATTTCCAAAACACCCTTCCCAATGGGTTAGATGAAAGGGCAATGGGAAAGGGAAAGGGTGGGAGGGCAGAGCAACCCCTGGCCCCATTAGAAATCTTATTTTCGGCCTGAACCCCGGTGGTGTAAGTGATTGCGTGTGGGACTGTGGCCCGTGGGCTTGGAGGTTCAAATCCAGTGGTGTCTCTCAGGAGCAGCACTGGGTAGCTCCCACGACCACCAGAGGGCAGTGATGTCTGCCCCCCCAAAAAAGAAATTTTATTTTCTACAGAGCTATAGTATAGAGAGTTTGGTGGCGTCATTTCAATCTGTTGCTGATTAACATTCTATTACTAAGTGTTGCTTGTGAGTTGAAAAACATTTCAGCAAAGTCATGAAACTTTTATTAGCCCAAAACATCAAACATGAACCAATTGCTCCTCCACCTATTGGCCAGCTAGGTCTATACAGTTTGGAAAGTGGCATTTCCATTTCTCGAACTGGCCTTCCAAAGAATTGTTTGACTTAAACTGCATCGAAGCATTGGCTTGGACCTTCTTGGGGAGCACGGATTATGTTCCTGTCAAGTTCTTTGAGTCTGAGAAGTAAAAAGAAGTCTGAAGGAGGCAAGATCAGAGCTGCATGCTTGTAAGACAGCACTTTCTGCCTTTGAAGAATGAGTGGGTGCGTTGTTGTGAAGGGAAAAAGTGCTGGGCATTTCCCCTATTGATCAAGATTACTCTTTCCTTGCTGCTGTGAGTACTATCCTATAGATTCTGACCCACAGCGACCCTTATGTACATCACAAAGAAACAGTGTCCTGTCCTACACCAGCTTTACATTTGTTCTGATGTTGCAGTCCATTGTTACAGCCACTGTGTCAGTCCCACTTGTCTAGGGTCGTTGTTCTTGTTGGTCCCTTCAACCTTCCTCCAGGAACTGATCTCTCCTGACAACATGCCCAAAATAGGGGAGACAAAGTCTCACCATCCTTGCCCCTAAGGACCGTCCTGGTCCTACTTCTTCCAAGGTAGATGTGTTTGTTCTTTAGGCTGTCCATGGCACATTCCACATTCTTCACCAACACCCTTGTTCAGCTGCATCGATTCTTTTTCAGTCTTCCTTATTCAATGTCCAACTTTCGGTAGCACCTGACACAATGGAAAATATCATAGCATAAAGAAAAGGAAAAAAAGACCTTAGCTTGGATCAGGCGCACCTTAGTGCTCAAAGTAACTGCTGGCTTTTCATTTCTTTAAAGAGATCTTCGGCAACAGATTTGCCTAATGCAATGTGTTCTTGGATCTCTTGACGTCCACTTACATGAGAATTGACTGCATATCCAAACAAGACAAAATCCTTGGCCACTTCGACCTTTTCTCGATTTATTACGTTGTTACCTATTGGTCCATTGTGAGGACTTTTGCTTTCTTTACAATGATTTTTTGTCCATACTGAGGGCTGCAATTCTTGATCTTCATCACCAAGTGCTTCTAGTCTTCCATTTCTCAAGCCCAGCTGTGTCATCTGCCAGTCACAGGGTGTGAATTAGACTCCCTCCGATCCTGATGACACGTTTTTCTTCCTAAAATCCAGATTTTCTGGTCATTTGCTCAGGATACAGACTGAATGGGTATGGGGAAAGTATACAACCCTGATCCACACGTTTCCTGATCTTGAGAAATGTAACATGCTCTTGTTCTACCTGCACAACTGCCTCTTGGTCCGTGTATAGGTTCCATATGCGTACAATGAAGTGTTCTGGAATGCCTCTTCTTCTCACAGTTTTGAACCACACAGTTGAATGTCTTTGTGAAGCCAATAAAACACGTGTGAACATCTTTCTGGTACTGTCAGCTTTTAGTCACTATTTATCTAATACCATGATATTCCTTGTTGTAAGTCGTTTTCTGAATGGCCTGAACCTCTGACAGTTTCCTATCAAGGAACCTCTGCAACTGCTATTGGGAGTCATTCTGCAAAATTTTACTTGAATGTTACTGTTTTATAATTTGTGCACCTTGTTGAGTCATCATTCTTTGAAATGGGTACAAATATAGCTCTCTTCCAGCCCATTGACTGCGTAGCTGTTTCCCAAATGTTCTGGCCAGATTCAGAAAATGACTTGTCACAAGGGATAGTTATGGTACTAGATAAATATTGGCCAGGTTTCTATCAGTCTCCCTCTTTATAAAGAAATCTCTTGGAGTCTTCTGTTTGGATCTCCGCAGGGCAGCCTTAAGCTCCCTGGGTGGTACAAAAAGTTTGGCAGAGAAGAGAGACCTGGGGAACTGTTTCTGTAAAGACCAGAGTTGAGAAAATTCTACAGAGCAACAGCTCTGCTCTGTGACTCTCAGGGTCACCGCTGGCTCCATGGCAACAAGATTTTCTGAGTTGCTTTGTGTTATTTTGTTTTTAAGTTCACCTTAAAGATCTTGGGTGGAAGCAAGGTGGCACTACAGTTATGTGGTGGGCTGTTAAACACGAGGTGGGTGGTTGAAAGCCACCAACCACTTCCTGAGAGGAAGCTGAGGCTACCTGTTCTTATCAAGATTTACAGCTTCAGAAACCGTATCGATGGTCAAGTTGAGTCCACGATAGTAGGAGAGGTCCTGGGGCCGCTTTTGCTACTGCCGGTACCACATCCATAATTCCTTTGAAAAATCCTTTACCAATGTGGCAGTAACCTAATCGGGTCTCAATTTGAGGATTAAGAGTGTAGGGGTGGAGTCTAGCCTATCAATCTGGAGATAGCCAATGAGACCTCTTTGTGGGCATGGCTTTCTCCTGAGAATTCTGGGAAATGTGGTAATTCCTTCTTGGAGACAGGAGACACTATCTCTCGGCTCACTCCCTGGGAGACATTACAGCCAAAAAGACACATGACAGCATGCTGAGAGACCCTGAGCTCTGGAAAGTGCCAGCACTGAGATGCTTCTACTACCACTGGATATACAAGACTCTGTACCCACTGGCCTATGATTGTCCTAATGTCATTGTATGTGCTTCATGAGTCTGAAGAGGACTTATAGATTGGTATCAGACATATGGAATGTTTTTTCAATGTTTAATTGCTCTTGTATACAAACCTCTTTCTTACACACATAGGCATGTTTATGAATTTGTTTCTCTGGTCTACCTGGACTAACACAACCAAGGAGTTCAGAAGGAAGGTTGAAAAAAACTCCAAGTCTTCTCCAATTTAAGGGTGCTGTCTTTCCCCACCCCCCAAGAGGGACATATAATCGAGAGGTAGAGATCAAATGTTACTGTTGTAAGTTCTACTCAGTGAATTCCAACTCATGGAATCATGTGTGTGTTGAGAGCAGTGTGTTGGGTTTTCAAGGCTGCAATCTTTCAGAAGCATCTTCCATGGTTTGAGTCCAAAAGTTCCTGGGACTCTGAAATTATCCAGAAGTCAAACAATAAAACCTGGAGATCTGCTTCATTTCCATCTCAGTCAGTGAGAGAGATCCAGCCAGTGGATGCCATTTAAAGGGGCAATGGGAGGGTAAAATAAAATTGAGAGGGTAAAATTCTCATTCCGCTGTTAAACCAGCTCAATCTACAGCTATCTATCTATCTACCCATCATCTATCTCTATAGCCAGATAAGTATCGATGTTCTCTGGGAGTGAAGGAGCGAGGCGACGGAAATCATTTAGTAGAGAGGTGTTATGAAAGCATATTAGCATGGTTACTTCAGTGCAGACACACAACAGATGTGAAAGTAGAAGTGCTTTGCTTTCTAGGGAGACCATGAAGCATGGCCTAACAAGCCCTTTGCATCCTGGCTTCTGTCTGTCCACCTCTGGGGCCCAGTCTTGCTTTGCTGTTTCTCCCCAGCCCTCTGTGTCAACTACATGAACTTCTTTCAGCATCTGTGAAACAGCTCTGCTCCTCCCCAGTCCAGGCTTTGGAACATACTCTTTCTTCCGCCTGGAATGGAGCTCTGGTGGTACAGTGGGTGTGCGTCGGGCTACAAACGACAAGGTCAGCAGTTTGAAGCCACCAGCTGCTCCTTGGAAAAAAGACGGGGCTTTCTATTTCCATAAACAGTTATCGCATTGAAACTCCCAGGGGGGGAGTTTGACCCTCTTCCAAAGGATTGCTGTAAGACGGCCTCAACTTCATGGCAGTGAGGCAGCAAGTGAGAGTAAGTTCCACCTAGCAGCATTGGCTCAGCATCCTTGAGGAGGTCAAACTCCCCATTACTCTCTCCAAATCCTAGAGTCGACATGGTACCTCTCCACATTGTGATTCAACAATGAGCTGTAAAATTAGATGGTCGCTATCTTTTGCTTTCCCAGGACGTATCCTTGAGACGTTAGAAAAGGTGTCTTCCTTAGTTATGAATACCTCTTCAGATCCTGGAGAGCGTGTTGCACCTAGTAGGAATTCAAGAAATACCCATTAAATGAACTAGCAAAAGTGGAATTGGGTTCCGCTCCCCCCCTTCCTTCTTTCCTTTCTCATCCATCTCACCTCTCCTCTCCTCTGCCTTACTTTCCCTTAGAGTCCTTTGCTCCTTGGTTCACACGATCCACAAGTCCTCCTGTGGGTCTTCCAGTGACAACTTTGCAAATTGAGAGAAGACCTCCTGGCTGTTCTCTTTGGATTTCACTCCAGGGACAACCCAGGCATGGCAAATAGGACCTCTCCAGTCATGGCTTGGCATTTGTCTGAGCTGAGGCTGTGGTCGGTGTGGACAGGAGTCATACCTGGGAGCTTATGTGACTGTAGGCTGAGCCCTGGCCCAGGCCGATGAGATCAAGTGATACACTTTCATAAGATCCTTCAAGGATAGCCCACATGATCTATCTGTTTCCAAAAGGCCATAACTTTGAGAATCCTCGGGAGCAGTTTTCCTGTGCACATGAGGGGTCACTATGAGGCAGAATCTATTCCCCACAAGCCAGCAGAACAGACAAGAGCTCGTGAGCCGCAGGTGGTACCAAAAAAACCATCAGTGTTCAGATGCACTAATGGAAAGGTTGGCGGTTTGAACCCACTCAGAGACAGCAAAGGAGAACGGCTTAGGAACTTGCTGCTGGACATTCATCATAAGGACAATCCGATGAAGCCCAAGTATCCTCTTCAACACTTGCAAATGTCAAGAGTCAGTATGGTCAATGGTCAACCAGAGAGCTTCCTCTCCTAATGTATCTGCCCTGGTTGGGTGCTGTTGGTTTAGTTCTTGCTCACAGCATTCCTGGATGTCAAAGTAGAACTTCCCCTGGCTCTTCCTTCCTTGGGGATGCTGATGAGTCCATCTGTAGACCTTTCCGTAAGCAGCTGGGCACCGAAACATTGCACTGCAAGGCTCCGTCTCCTCAGGCTAGCTACCTAATGCCCACTCCTATTGACTTGATCTTGACTTCTAGAGACCCACCCTGCAGAATAGAACTAGTGCCTAGGGCAGTGGTTCTCAACCTTCCTCAGGTGGTGACTGTAATACAGTTCCTCATGTGGTGGTGACCCACCCAACCATGACATTTTTGTGTGTGGCTACTTCATAACCGTAGTCTTGCTACTGCTATGAATTAGGAGACCCCTGTGCAAGTTTCACTTGACCCCCAAAGGGGTCATGGCCTATAGGTGAGAACTGCTGCCCTAGGGTTTCTAAGAGCATAAATCTTTATGGGAGCAGAAAGCCTCATTTTTCTCCCGAGGAGCGGTTGGTGGACTTCAGCCATTGAGTTTTCAGTTCAAAACAAGTTATTTTGAGTGCTTCACTCACTGCTTTACTGGACCTCTTTTCCTAATGCTAGAGGGATAAAAAAAGAAGACAGGTTTTCATCACATTAAGTTCCACTTTGTCTTCCAGGGAAGACACTACGATAGACATAGGAGTGTGAAAGATTGATGGGAGGCAATACCTATGAAAGGTGAAAGGGGATGGTGGCTACATGGAGTGGTCATGCGACTGGTCAGTGTTTGTGAAAGGGATACAGAAACGTATCTATATGGGGATGAGGCAGGGAGGGTCTCAGAAGCAGCTTCTATCTCTCAAAGCTGTAGCCAACACATCTGAGACCAGAGCCAAGATCAACTCTTGGTGCAGTCCTCTATTGGGCAGAAAGGGCCAACAGAGGACCTGTGTATGGGGCTAAGGGAGTGTTGACACCATCTGTGGTCAACCTGGTGGTGCTGGAGCAGGGATGACACCAATAGAAACAACAGTCCTCTCTCTCTACATAGGTTTGACAGAGAATGTATCGACATATGCATTTGTGTGTATGATAAATATATAGATCAAAGGCACCCTGATAGTACCATGGGTGCTGGGTGGAATCCACCAGCTGCTGGAGGCAGAAAGATGAGGCAGTCTGCCTTCATAAATATTTTCAACCTGGGGAGCACTCTGGAAGAGCACTGCTGTGTTGTGTAGGGTCAGATCTATAAATGAGATGGAACATACCGAAGGCCACTTTATGAGACTATCTTAGATATAATCAACCAGGATAAAGGAAGGAGTCTCTGGACCCAGGGACTCAGGATCTGCGTCTCAAGGGACAGCAAAATCTGCTAGCCTAAAATGGTCTACAAAGATCATGCACTGAATCAACTGCAGTCTTCAAAGCTGGGATTAGCCACATAAGGAATGACAACTGGTCTCTCCTCACCTGAAGGAAAGACAAGTCAAGAAAATCAAAGAGGCAAGGAAAGTTGGTCCGAAGGACTAAGGAACTAGATGAAGTGCAATCTCCATAAGCCTGAGATCTAAGACCCAGAGGGTGCCTGGCAACCACTGCAATCACTGTGAAAGGGAGCACAACAGAAGGCTGAAGCAAGAGTGGGAAAAAAAATGTGAAACAGAACCCACAATTATTAAAAGACCGGGATCACTGGTCTGAGAAAGACCCCTGAGACCAAGACCTTAATCACCCTTCAGGCTGGAAGGGAGCAGCATTGCCTGGGACTGAAGCTCTGCAACTAGGAAAAGATGGGGGAGAAAGGTGTATGGACATGGTAAGCGCAGGGAGACAGTGGAGGTTGCAGTCTATGTCACCTAACAAAATGTGAGTGGAAAACCAATTTGCTCTGGAAGCTTACACCCAAATCCCCATCGAAAGTCAAAAACAAATGAACACCGGAGACAAGCAAAACACAGGCAGAGCCAGGAGATGCTAACAGCTGGAGGCTGCCATGCTAACTGCTCTCCTGGCTGCTTGAACATCGAGTGTGTGTGTGTGTGTGTGTGTGTGTGTGGTTGTTCTCCCTGTGAGAGCTGTCTGAGTAGTGCACCTCCGTGGTGGCCACACGTGACGTCTGACAGAGATGTCACCAGGGAAACAGGGAGAGCGAGGGGAGGTATGGGGCTGCGTGGAAAGCAAAGTGAAGAAAATGCCACCTTCAAAAAGGCCTGGCTTACATGTTTGCCAGGGACTTGTTTACGTTGTAGTAACTCTTCAAGAGACAATCTCCCCAAGGGCCCCTCGGAAATATGCTCCAGAGAATTCTCCCCACAGGGAGACCAAGGGGAGCCTGGTGTGGGTGTGTAAAGTGACCTGATCTGGCAGCTCTGGGTTTAACACAAGAGGCGTCAACAGTGGCCGTGAGCCTGGGCTTGCCCTCTACAAGCCCAGTCAGCCTGAGGCTGCTCAGGGAGAGGGAGGCCCTGACTGGCAACCTGAGGGTCAGTGGAGAAGGGATACCAGTGGAGAAAGAGCAAGACGGATGGAAGTCTAGAGAGGGGACTGTTTGCACCTCGGGCAGATGAGCAAGGCTGTGTTGTTGACCACTTTCCTGCCCCAGCTGAGCAGGAGCACAAGTCACATGCAATCAAAACACCACCGACTCACAGCAACTTCACACCCATGCATGTCCTTCACGAAGCTGCGGCACCAACCCCAGATGCACGCTTGTATGTCCGCCTCCTGCTATTCTGAGAAACGGATGTACATGCAGAGCCAAGTTTCTCAAACCTCCCAATGGCTGTATTTGTTGTTGTTGTTGTTGCTAGGTGCTTTCTGGTGTCTGTCAACCCTATGGACCCAGAAGGAAGCATTGCGAGGTCCCGTGCCAGCTTCACTGTGATTCCTATGCCTGGGTCCACCACTGTGTCAGCCATCTCCTTGAGGGTCTTCCTCTTTTTGCCACCCCTCCACTTTACCAAGCTTGGTGTCCTTCTCCAGGGACCAGTCTCCTGATAGTATGTCCAAAGTCTTGCCATCCTTGCCTCTCAGGAATACTCCAGCTGTACTTCTTCCAAGATGGGATTCTCTCCAGTATTTTTTGCTAGCACTGCAATTCAAGTGCATTCTTTCTGTTTCTGTCTTTCAGATATATAGATATTGGGGGATTCAAAAAGTTCATAGAAAAACTCCACTAGCTATCTTTTAAGTATATGTATGTGCCTGTGTGTACCCCCCCCCCCCCACACACACCAAAAATACAGAAATAGAATGGACCATACTAACAGGCCTTCAGACTATGGTGATTTCATATGGTCCTGAAAAAAGCCAGCCCACATCCAGAGGCTGTGCTTGGAACTGTGAGTGGACTTGAATTTGACTATGTACTTGGTGCTGTCAAATTGATAGAGACTCATACTCATGTGAGAGTCTACAGTGGAACTGCTCCTACAGCATCAGATGATGATGCATCTTCATGGAAGCACACGGCCTCCTCTTGGTGTCCACTCACCCCTTACAGGTGTCAGGACAGGGATGAGTCTGAGGTTCCTTAACTACCAGGAACCAGTTGCAGGCTGTGGATCTGGACTCAGGGTGAGCCCTTGTAGGTGAGCCAAACAGCAGACCATGGTTCTCAATGACTGTTTTGTTTTGGAAAAAGCTACCCAAGGTTTTCTTTCAAGGCATCTCTGCACGGACTCCAACTGCTAACCTTTGAACTATTGGCCTATTAATTGTGTGCATCACCTACTGAGTCCTCAAGTTCCTAAGCTAGAAGGACTTGCAAGTTCTCTCAGTGGTCCACCGCCTGCCTCCGCAGTATGAACTGAAGCTCTGTGCGTAGGTATCTGGAGGAAGGAGCATTTGCCTGTGGAATGAGGGGCATGTCTTTCTACAGAGGCGTGGGGTTTAAAGAGCAAGGACCCAGACTCTCATTGCCTGCCTCCCAGTTCCTGTCTTGTCACTTCCTGTTAGAGAGAACTCAGACACCTGAGTCTCACTTGTTTGTGCCTCAATACCGTCGTCTAGAAAACGAGCAAAACAATCTTGTTCGTGGCCATCCCGTGGATTCTGACTCACAGTGGCCCTGCAAGACAGGGTAGCACTGCCATTCTAAGATACTGAGCCTTGCGATCTGTGTGAGAGCTCATCTTTGTCCTTCTGAGTGTCTTCGAATAGTTGATCATGTGGCTGGCAGCTCAAGGCACAGCCCTCGATGGCACAGGGATTCATGCAAATAAGAATAAGAAGAAACTCAAGCTCGCTGCCACTGAATAGATTCCAACTCAGCGCCGCCCTATAGGACAGGGCAGAAACACCCCTGGGGGGTCCACAAATGTATAGGAAGCCTTCTTCCCCCAGCTGACTTTGACCGTGCAGTTAGCAGCCCTGCATGTCATTCACTCCGCCACCAGGGCTCTTAGAGAATAAGAATAGTACGGACCCAAAAGGTTACGGAGCCCTGGTGGTGCGATGGTTTAAGCACCGGGCTGTTAACTAAAAAGTCTGCAGTGCGAAACTCCTAGCAGCTCTGCCGGACAAAAGACCTAACAGACCTACAGGACAGGGTAGAACCACCCTTGTGGCTTTCCTGGACTGGAACTGTTCACAGATGAAAGCCTCATCTTGTTCTCACAGGGCAGCTAGTGGTTTTGAACTGCCACTTTTCAGTTGGCAGCATGATGTGTGAAATCATTATGACATCAGAGCTTCTTCTGTGTAGATTATAGTCTAGAAAGCCCTATGAGGCAGTGTGACTCTGTCATGGATAATCTCTCTGAGTCAGTGTCATCCACTAGACTGCAAACAACAGCAAGAGCCACACAGGACAGGTGACGCTGAGAACTTAAGGGGTCTGGCACATATTGAAGAACACAGAGGAGCTGCATGTGAATGTTCTGTCCCTTGAGGATTTTTCAGCTGGAATCCTACCCTCTCCTGGCTCTCGGGGGCTAAGTCCTCTGCTCTGCTGACAAAACAAACTCCCTCCAGGTGCTTGGTCCATGCTCCACACTGCACTAGTCAGGGGCCCTCTTTCCCAGCATAGCTTCTAGCCGCCTCCCCTTCCCATTTGGCTTCTTGGAAATAAAATTTGGTGGCGAGAACCCAGCTGAGGGGCTTGCATGTATGATTGAGAGGTTCTGCGGCAGGGAGGCAGTCCATCTTTCTCGATTGGGCACCTTGCCTGGGATTGCTTGCCTGGGTCTGTTCTGGCCCAGCACCTCGGTCTGCACTGGGAATCCAGAGCTTGTGTGTGTTTGTGTGTGTGTGTGTGTGTGTGTGTGTGTGTAGCTTCTCCATTAGTCTTGAGAGAGTTGTTATTGTTTAATTATTGAAAGGCCACAGCTCTCCATACAACCTCTCCCTTCTCCCTCATTCTTCCCAAAGGCGAGATACACATTTGTTTTCGTTTCTTTTCTTCCTAGCCTGTAAACCTGTGATCTTTCTTGCGCAGACCCAGCTCAAAGGCTGATCCTTTCAACCACCAGCAATCCATTTCCCTATGGAGTGCTCTCAGGCTCCAGCGGATTCCCAGGTGAGCTGCAGTCCGGAGTTATTCTCATCTGGTTGCCCTGGGAGTTTCTGTGCCTGCGGTACAACCTGTTCCTCCATCCTCCCCATTCGCTCCCTGCCTGCCTGCTTCCCTGAGCTGCGCCCTCCCCGCCCCCCTCCCTTCCCGAGCCTGAGGCCCCAGCTGCGCCCTCCAGGGAGACACCCGCTGCCACGAGACCCGGGAGGGGAGGCGGCAGGAGGAGGGACGACTGGAGAGGCGGGCAGAGGGTGGAGGCCCCAGTCGCGCAGCCAGAGAGGGGCGGCTGAAGGTGGCATCTGCTGGAGAGAGGCTTTCCGGCTGCTTGGTAACGGGGCTGCCAGAACCCAGAGAGAAGCAGAGAGCAGGGCAGTGGCTTCTTGGCGTCAGGGCCAAGCTAGGGGACCGTGCCTGCCACCCCAGCCCACCCCAGAGGGGAGCCGACCACTGACCGTGGGGCAGAAGCCCAACACCAGACGCCCCGCCTACTGAAGAGAGAGGTGGGAGCCTCAGAAGCCCGTCTGTAGGGGCGCAGCATGCTCCCTGCCCATGGAGAACGGCGGTGCCATGACCATCCGGGGAGGAGGTGAGGCCCGGGCAGGCTGTGGCCAGGCCTCCGGGGGAGGGCTGCAGGGCCCCCCCACGGCTGGACTCAGCGACAGGGACCAAGAGCCAGCACCGAGGGGGCCCAGCAGCGAGCCCGGAGGGCGGCCTTTGCCACCACTGCCCCTGGAGCGGCAGCAGCCAAGATCTCCGCCTCCGGAGGGCGAGGACTGGGAAGGCGGCTCCGCCCTGGACATGGCAGGGGACCAGGCGCTGGGCGCAGCGGGGTCCCTTCACCACCAGCGCGTCCTCATCAACATCTCCGGGCTACGCTTCGAGACGCAGCTGGGCACCCTGGCGCAGTTCCCCGACACGCTGCTGGGGGATCCTGCCAAGCGCCTGCGCTACTTCGACCCGCTCAGGAACGAATACTTCTTCGACCGCAACCGGCCCAGCTTCGACGGCATCCTGTACTACTACCAGTCTGGGGGCCGTCTGCGGAGGCCGGTCAATGTCTCCCTGGACGTGTTCGCCGACGAGATCCGCTTCTACCAGCTGGGCGACGAGGCCATGGAGCGCTTCCGGGAAGATGAGGGCTTCCTGAAGGAAGAGGAGAAGCCCCTGCCCCGCCAGGAATTCCAGCGCCAGGTGTGGCTGATCTTTGAGTACCCGGAGAGCTCGGGCTCGGCCCGCGCCATCGCCATCGTCTCCGTGCTGGTCATTCTCATTTCCATCATCACCTTCTGCTTGGAGACCTTGCCTGAATTCAAGGACGAACGCGAGCACCAATCTCCAGCTCCAGCCCCTGAGGTCAACGGCAGCGGGGCCATGGCCCCTCCCGCTGGCCCCACTAGGGCATCTCTTCTGTCCACGACCCTGGTGGACCCCTTCTTCATTGTAGAGACCACGTGCGTCATTTGGTTCACCTTTGAGCTGCTGGTGCGCTTCTTCGCCTGCCCCAGCAAGGCAGAGTTCTCCCGGAACATCATGAACATCATCGACGTGGTGGCCATCTTTCCCTACTTCATCACCCTGGGCACTGAGCTGGCCGAACAGCCCAGGAATAAAGGCAACAGTGGCCAGAATGGGCAGCAGGCCATGTCCCTGGCCATCCTTAGAGTCATCCGCCTGGTCCGGGTGTTCCGCATCTTCAAGCTCTCCCGCCACTCCAAGGGACTGCAGATCCTGGGCAAGACCTTGCAGGCGTCCATGAGGGAGCTGGGGCTGCTCATCTTCTTCCTCTTCATCGGGGTCATCCTCTTCTCCAGCGCTGTCTACTTCGCGGAGGCGGACAACCAAGAGACACACTTCTCCAGCATCCCGGATGCCTTCTGGTGGGCAGTGGTCACCATGACGACCGTGGGCTACGGGGACATGAGACCTGTCACCGTCGGGGGCAAGATCGTGGGCTCCCTCTGTGCCATTGCTGGTGTCCTCACCATTGCCCTGCCCGTGCCTGTCATCGTGTCCAACTTCAACTACTTCTACCACCGGGAGACGGACCACGAGGAGCAGGCGGCCCTTAAGGAGGAGCAGGGCGGCCAGAGCCAGGGGCCGGGACCTGATGGCGGAGGTCCTCGCAAGGCCAGCTGGAGCAAGGCTTCCCCTGGCAAGGTGGAAGGGTCTCTGGAGAAAAGAGAGGGAGCACGAAGGGGCAGCTGCCCCCTGGAGAAGTGCAACCTCAAGGCGAAGAGCAACGTGGATTTAAGGAGGTCTCTGTACGCTCTCTGCCTGGACACCAGCCGGGAGACCGACCTGTAATGGGAGCTCCAGGTGGACAGGCCAGCGAGGGGGGTAGAGACAGGGGAGCTTTTCTGAACCCTGGCTCTCTGCTCTATACCGTGGAGTATTTCAAGCCTACCCTGCACCCCGAGTTTGTGCCCTCTTTCCCATCCTTTCCTCCCTGCCTTCATCCCCGCCCCATTCCCCCTCTACTTTCCATGACACCAAGGGTCGCCTATTTTTAAAAAGTATCACATTCCATGACGCAGGAGCTGTTGAAATGGTGAGCTCTGCGAGATGGATGTATTTGTAGCCACTTTCCTATACCCAGCAGCAGGGAAACCCAAACAAAAAAGGACTTTAAATAACCCAGACCCCAAGGGACTTTGTCCCCCTCCAAGTTTGCTTTACACATGATTATGTTTGTGTAGAAGGGATGCGATCTTATTTTTATGACTGATGAGTGGAGTTTTGTGCTGTAGGTCTGTTGGAGACATATTGTCTTGATTTTCATCACCTATGTTGTATGCATGGAGGGGTTGTTGCTTTGTTTTTCTGTGATACTTCTGTTAGAGCGGGAGGCGATGGCCCTTGGGGTTCCCCATGGCCCCAAGTCTCTCTGTTTCTGGGCGGTTGTATTGGTGCTTTGGAGCTAGGAAAGAAAATGTTTTTTTTCTTTTTTTTTCTCATTTTTGTGGGAGCCTTCCATAATTCTCATCATGCTTTTCAAAAGGCATTTTAATGGTGTTGGAGGAAGACATCTGATCATCCATCCCTTTTATTTTTACCCCAGGAAATAAAATGTTACTTGGTTGAGGCAAGTGCTAGTTTTTCTACAGTGTGTGTGTGTGTGTGTGTGTGTGTGTGTGTGTTTTCCTCCTCTCTCTTGGAGTTTCTTCCTCTGCCACTTATAGTTGTGGGTGGGTTCTGGAGTCTGAGCATGCCTGTCTTGAGGTGAACCACCTGGAAAGGGAAGGATTGCACCACAGCATCTCGTGGGTGGATTCCCCTGCAGCATCCCTGTTTCCCTCCATCTGTGTGTGAGATCTGCACCACAGCAGTGAGCGGTCGGGAGAGGGGTGCGACCCCGCCATCCAGCAGCCCGGAATGTGCAGGGCACTGGGAGGGATAAATAGGGTCCTCCCTGCCCCACACCCCTCCCTACCTCCTCTGGTCTCCTAGGGTTGATGCTTTGAACTCGGCTTTGCCTCTGGATGGTGAGCTCTAATGACGATGGCTCCCACAGCACTGAGAGGCAAGTTGAAATCCCACTGATACCAAATGCGTGCACACGGCTCAGCCTTGGAGGGAAATCACAGAAGACCCAGGGCCTCCGGTTCCCAGCCCTGCGGTGCGAGTCACTGCATGGTGGACCATTGCTGCCACCAGCCGAATGCAAGAATTCACTTGTTCTCAGGAGAGCTGGTAGCCTGCCCCTGAAGTAATCCCTAAGGTCCAAAGGAAGCCCTGTGTTCCCTGACACAGCTCCAGCAGGGGCTTCGCTTTCCTGCTGCTGCCGGTGCTGTGGAATAGTCAAAAGAAGGGTGATCTCACCTTCTCACCAGAGTGGACAGAGGCACCTTCCTGACCACAGTAGGGGGTCTTGCTGGCCAGTCCTGTGGGTGTATCAGGATCTCCGCGAGGCTGGGGAAGTGGGTGCTGGGGATCATGGACTTACATGAGATGCCCTCACAACAGTCGAAGCCTGTGTGTGTGTGTGTGTGTGTGTGCACAGAACTCCTCTCCAGCCAGAAGCTGTGAGCAGTGGCCAGTCTGAGGAGGAAACAGAAGGCTTGTGCTGGTTGAGCTTGGCTGCTTTTCATTACACGTGAGAGCAAACGCAGAGGGGAGCAGAGACACTTTATTTACTGATAATTTACTGTCTGCCCCAAAGCAGGGCACCTGGCCAAAACCCGGTGCCACAGAATCCCCCCTGCGAGCCCTCCCGTGCCTTGGAATCTCACGTCTGAACTGGAGCAAACGCGGATGATTGACCCTGGCTGTGTAACCCCTAGGGCCCCATCCACCGCGTTGGACCTGAATGCCTCTTCCTACAGGCAGAAGCAATGGAAACAAGAGCAGCAGCCAGGCCCTCGATGCACCCTGATGCCTGACAGAGGCTTCCCTGTCAGAATGGACTGCATCTTTGAAAGGCCCAGTAAGTGGATGCCTTCTTACTCGTATCTGCAGGGACAGAATGGAAGAAAGGAGAGGGAGGATCTGCTACCATCATCAGTAGGCTTACAGAGGGAATGAAAGAAGTGCAGAGGGAACCATGGGAGCTTTGGGGCTAGCCACCACCCTGTTGCAGCCTCTAACCTGGTGGCCAGTGTCTTGGTATCTGTCCTAGTGTCTTAGTGTCTGTCCTAGGGTGCTGGGTGGGAATCACTCAGGATTTTTTTCCACTCTCTGTATATTCTCAGTTCCCCTGATGCTCTGGTGCCGGGAGTAAGCTCCTCTACCTTCCATCTACTATTGTTTGCCTTTTTTACATGATGATCAAGCAAGGATCCAAAAGCCGGGGCTCTTACTCAGGCTACCGGGGTCAAGGAGTCCCCTCCTGTCCTTGCACCTCTGCCCTCCCCTTCCCTGCTGCCATTGATTATCTATAGACTTTACCTTCCTGAAGAGATGGCGCCAGGTGGACTCAGCTAGGCATTTTATCCAGGTGCTGCTGCTTGGGCTCCAGGCAGGAAACCACCTCTGGGTTGGTCATCTCTCAGGTTTGGCAGGCATGCCACCAAGACCAGAGAGGCTCTTGTGTATGGCACAGTTGGAGAAGGCCAACTTCTCTGACGCCACGTACCTGCCCCCCATGGTTCAGTACTTAGGATTTTCTTCGGGGGGAGGGCTGTTGTTGTGTCCATGCATTTTGCAAACCCTAACCAATCAGAAACATTCTTCTTCTCGTGGTCTCTGGATTGTCTTGGCCGGGGCCATTCTCTGGAGTGCTGAACAGAAATGGTAGATGCATCGCTTTTTCACAGGATTGGGATTTGAGTGATTCTGGTGACTGCTCATGATGAGGAACCCTGGTAGTGTAGTGGTTACTCCATGAGCTGCGATGTGCAAGACCAGGAGTTCAAAATCACCCACAGCAGCCCTGCAGGAGAAAGACAGGGCTTCCGACTCCTGTAAGGAGTGATAACATCTATAAGGAGTTATAACTTTTATAAAGAGTTATAGTCTTAGAAACTCAGAGGGAGGCCGTCATACCTTGTCCTGTAAGTTTGCTGTGAGTCAGCGTCATAGCAATGATATGCTAATGATAGGAGCCCTTTTGGCTTGCACTGCAGTAAGAGACTTCTCTTGGTGCCAGTGTTCCTTACTTCAAGGCCCCTCCAGACCTGCAGGCTTGTGCACACTTTATTCGACCCTGGGTGATGTTGGAATGTTCGCCCCTGTTGTCTGGCCTCAGCAGCACATATCCATGCATGCGCTCTCCTGATCCAACACTCTGGTGAGGGATACTGGGAAAACTCCAAGGTGTGTGTGTGTGGGGGGGGTGTTTTGCCTTCATTTGTGTATGCCCCCATGGGAGAACTACTGTGCATGTGAGGCAAAGGCACACCGTGTAATCAACGATCAAATCCCTGCCATGCCAACAAGCCTCTCCAACTTAGAGTCAATTGCAGCTCAGAGCCACCCCGTAGGACAGAGTAGAACTGCCCCCTTTGGATTTCCACAAGACTGTACATATTTACCAGAACAGACAGCCTCATCCTTCTCTCTTAGAGCGATTGGGCAGATGGTTTTGAACTGCTGAGCGTATCGTTAGTGGCCCAATGTATAACTCATGAGGGGTATCTGAATGCAAGGGTTATGGATGATAAGAAAAAAATCCCCGGTCTATGCAGACTCCTGGAGATGCTGTAGGATTGCATAGAACCGTCCCTGTGGGTTTCCTCCTCCCTCTCTGGGGGTTGCATGAGGACAGCAGTGAAGGAACTTGGAAGGCGGCTAAGATGGAGGACCTTCCCGAGGAATGAGCAGAGAGGTAGCCGAGAACAGAGTCACTGTGTTGTCGCTTCATGACCGCCAGCCAGGGGTGGAGTTCAGGGAGTTCAGGGATTGGATTGCTCCTGCTGACCACAATGGGAGGTTCCATTGGGCCTCTAATCCCCGGTAGGCTCAGTAGCTGTTTAAGAGAGATGTTGGCAAACCTTTTCTGTAAATGGAAAATGTTTAGACTTGATGGTCATAGAAGGATGTGTGTGAAACGAAGTTATCATGTAGGTGCTCACGCAACACGCTAATAGATAAAGATCTAAAAAGCAAATCTAGTTATTCTCCAAGCACTGTCCACCTTGGCCACATGAATTTAGCTGTCACACAGAGGACTGCCTCCTGAGGGTCTGGTCCTGTCTGCCAAGCACTGAGCTGACCCCAGATCCCGTTAGACTCAATGCAAATTACATTTATTGCACATAAAAAGCTCCTGCAGGGATTTCCCAAGCCAGGCAAGGTCTTATAAGGAACACGCATCTGACTTCTGTTTCCTAATGAAATACAGATTTTTTTTTCTGGGGACGGAAGAGAGAAACTGCCAGATGAAATCCTGCCTGGGCCTCTGGCTTTCTGTGAGCTGTTGGATGAGTCTGCTTCTCCTTCTGGCCGTTAGCTTTTCTTGGGAAAGGACATCCCATTGGGAGCTTCAGCATGGGCTTGACTTTCCCCTCTTCCTGTGGATTTAGAGCTGAGCCCTGCACTGACAGAGCCTCCACGCCAACATGGATAGCACTGTAGGCATGGTGGTGCTGGTGCCCATGGGGTATGCACAGATGTGTACCTGATTGTGCATGTGCATCATATGTATATGTATAGGTGTGTCTGTGTGCACATGTAGGCATATAGCTAGGTAAAAATGTGAACATTTGTAGCATCATTATGCATGTGCACATGTATAGCATGAAGGTGTACAGCTGTATCATAATGTATGCATGGGTGGGGATGTGTGGATGTATGTGCATGCATACACATGCATAGGTATGTGCTTGGATGGAAGTATATGCAGGTGTCTAGGAGTGTATGCATGGGCAGAAACATGGATACAGTATCCTCATGTAAAACAGTATGCACGGGAGGAGGGATGTGCACACTGTTATCATTTTGTATGCATGGGTGGGTTTGTGGACATAGTGTTAGAACAGGTTGACTAGAGAAACAAATCCAGAGACACATGTGTGTATAAGAGAGTGTGTATATCTAGGAGTAATTGTATATTGAGGAAACATCTGGCCCAGTCCACATCAAATCCCTAAGCCCAATATTAGCCCATATGACTGACCCTAGTCCATAAATTCCTCTTTAGATCCAGGCTTCCATGCAATAATATCAAAAGCAGGAAGAGCACAGACCAGTGGTGGATGTGGTGGTGGTGGAAGCATCTAAGGCCTGATGAGGGTCTCCCCGTGGTTTCTTTATGCTCGGGGACTCTGGCTGCCATCAGCATGGCTGTATGTAGCTTGTCATCAGGAATGCGAAGCAGGGAGAGAGTGTGTCCGCCTCCTGGGAGGAAGTTGGACCTTCTCAGAATCCTCAGTAGAAGACCATGTCCACACAGAGGCCTCATTGGCTATGACCTGACTGACAGACTAACCTCCACCCCTTCATTCCAGTGAACAGGAGATTATGTAACTGTCACATACATGGTGTATGCAGGTATAGATGTGAACCTGGGAGGTGCACATAGTGTGCACATGCAAAGAAGTGTGTGTGTGTGTGAATGTGCATGTGTGACTTGACCTGGAGCAAGTCACCTGTAGACCACTTACCTCCAGGGAGGTCAAGATGCACATTGCCTTCCCTTTTCCTTGGCATCTGTTTCCAATGTCACCCTCTGCACCTTGCATGTTCCAGTGGGAAGGGATTTGACAAATAACTGTCTCTGCCCTGCTCATTTCACAGATGAGCAAACCAAGACTGAGGGAGAAGCGGCGACTTACCCAAGGTCACAGCCCCAATTGGAATAAACCAGTAAAGCTGACTCAACTGGACTTGTGTCCCCTGGCATCCCAACTGGCTTTTCCACTGTCCACTCTTCCTTGTGCATGCTGGTATCCAATGTTCTCTGTCACTCTCACCCCCAGCTCCCACCCCGACCCCAGGCCGGGCCTGGGACTGTCACATCTGTTTATCTGCATCTAGTCTCTCTGTAAGGGCTGACTCCTGACTGCCCAGTCATGCTGGGAAGCTCTGATCAGTTTTCCCTAATTCAATTTTACACAATTCAGCTTACATTTATTGCAAATGCGAAGCTTGTAGAGACAAGGCCATCATTCCCACTGGCGTGGCGTCAATTCCGATTCACAGGGAACCTCTGATGACCAGAGCAGAACTCCTCATTAGGGAGTCCAAGACACTACATCTTTACAGAAGCAGACAGCCTCATCTTTCGCTCACAGAGTGGCGGGTGAGTGTGCCCTTCTGGTTAGCAGCCTTCTACATGGCTCAAAATGCACCAGAGCTTCTTAGTGGGAATGAGCACCTTAAAAAGCGGGTCTTTTATGTAAGCATCTACCTACATAGTACAGAGCACAGAGGAGCCAACATTTAGAATCCAGTGGGCTAAATCCTACTAGTCAGTCTTCCCTATAATTAGTCAACAAATATCTGAGACGAGGCAGGTACCATGCTGGGTCCTGGAGAGAACTGATCCGTTCTCTGGTTCAATAGGGAGAATCAGCAATCAAGTGAGCAAGGGGCTCCAGGTAGGTTTCAAGGACCAAGAGGGGACCGAGCTTTGGGAAGACTGGGAGTAATGGAGGCAAAGGTGCCAGCGAGATGTTTAGTTAAGGACTAGTTCAACAGAAGCATGGAATGGGGAGAAGCATGGAACAGGGGTGTGAAGTCCAGAGGGCAGTAGGTGGGTGGCTGCATTTTTCTACAGAAGTGGAGACTTTGGACACAAAAACTTCAGGCAGAACTAGGGGACAAGAAGAACAAGGATTCCTGGAGTGTGCCAGGGAGGCTTCTTATCCCAGCGAGAGCATCCCTGACCATTGAAAAGCAGGAAGGTGGGTCCTGCCGTGTAGGCAGCATACCAGAAAGATGCAGCCGGACCTCCTCACCAACAGAAGTACACCATATGTTTCTGCTGCACGGCAAGAGGGATTTTTTTTGTGTGTGTCCCCCTTGCTTGTTTGGGTAACTAGTAGGAGACTTGGGCCAATGGTGAATCTGCTCCACAGAGCAGGTTTCACAATGCGGGGCTGCTTTGGGGTGAGGCAAACCCTGACACTAGGGGCAGGACCATGGGTGGCAAGACACAGAGAGACTAGTTGATCCACTGCACTTTCCTAAGACCAGAAATAAAACCTCCAAACCAACACACTGCCATCTCATTGACACTGGCTTATTGTGACCCTCTAAGGGTTTCCAGGCAGACAGCTTCACTTGTCTCCTGCCATGGAGCTGATGAGTGCAGACTATCGAATTTGTGGTGAGCGGCCCAATGCCTGATGACCAGGAGCAGGATTTACAAGATCTAAGAAGAGGGTGTGTCCAGAGCACGATGTGATTGCTGGGGAATTCAGGATGAAAGCTGCTATGTTAGTCCTGGTAGCCTAGAGAAACAAATTCCTAAGGATGCATAAGCATATAAGAAAGAGTTTTATACACAAGAGCAACTTTACATTAAGAAAACATCCCAACCCTGTCCATTCCAAGGTTATAAGTCTGATATTAGCCCATATATTTGATACCAATCTGTAAAGTCCTCTTCAGACTCAGGAAACACATGCAATGACATCAAATGCAGGACAATCACAGTCTAGTGGATAGAAAGTCTTTGACTCTAGTGGGGTTATAAGCATCTCAGTGCTGGAAGGGGCCTCTCTGTGACTTCGCAAGCATCTCAGCACTGGTAGGAGTCTATATGTGGCTTTTCTGACTTCAGAGTTCTGGTTCCATCAAGGTAAGTCCACATGACTTCTCCTCTAGGATATCTCACAGGGAGTCAGCCTTGTGTGTTGTCAGTAGAGCATCTCCAAGGGACAGAGTTTTGAGTCTCTCACCTCCAAGGGGGAAATATGGGTGGATCTCTCAGAATTCTCAGGAGAAAGCCATGCCCACACAGAGGTCTCATTGGTTATCTCCAGATTGACAGGCTAGACGCCACCCCTACACTCTTCATCCTCAAACTGACATAAGATTAGGTGACTGCCACAGCTGTGTTACCAGCTAGATGGCAAGCTGGGCTTTGGCCTTCTTGTCTCCAGTTCCTGGGCTCTGTAACACCTAGAGCGAAGTGGTTGGAGGGAGATGGACTTACTGCCTCATAGTTCTGAAGGGTCAGACTCTAAAATTAGGCACCAGACCCCGGTGTTGCCATCTGAGAGCTGAGGGAGGATTTGTGTCGTGACTCTCCCCTTGCTTCTGGGTCAGTGGCAATCCTTGACGTTCCTCGGCATATAGAGGACTCCAACCACTGCCTCTATCCTCGTAGTGCTGTCCTCCTCACTCTCATTTCTCTTTTATAAGGGCACCTGTCATATTGGGTTAGGGTCCACCCTACTCTGGTATGACCTCGTGAACCAACTCCAACTGCAAAGAACTTATTTCCCAATATAAGCTCACGTGGATAGGTACCAGGGACTTATTCCTCCGAGACTCTCTTTTGAGAGAAGTGAAAGGTGTGGCCATATAAGAAGGTGAGATAAGCACCGATCAACCCAGAGGCATGCTGAGTCCTCCTATCATGGGTTCTCCTTGGACTCTCCTAGGTCTGACCTTCTGTATACAGGGGCCATTCCAGTGGGGGCAGGCATGTCACATCTGCCACTGCACATCTACTCCAGAAGAGAGAACAGTGACACAGATTCTGCCCTCCAGGGACCTCACAGACTGCTTGTGCAGGAGGAAACACTGGAAAGAATTACAAATGAAACCCCCATTGAAATCAGAGTGCCAGCAATTGATGTCCCAGAGAAATGTAATTATGCTTAAACATGTGTGATGTGTATGTCAGTCCAAGCCCCAAACCATTGCCAACAAGTCAGTTCCCCATAGGGCTTTGGAGGCTGTGAATCTTTACAGAAGCTGTGGCTGATGGATTTGAACAGCCCATCTTTTAATTAGCCGTTAAGCACTTTAGCCTCCAGGATGCCTGAAAGTAAGTCTAAGTCCATTGCTGTCTGACTCCTAGACTTTATGAGATTGGTCTTTCCAAACATCTTCTCCTCAAAGAAGCCATTCCTAGTCCTTATGATCCAAAGGGATCCTCCCTCCTCTGGCTGCTCCTACAGGCAAAGACTTACTACCATGAACTGTGATCAGCTATGTGCTTTTGCTCTCTCCCTTCCAGGACTGTACCAAGCCGACCTCATTCTAGCAAACTCTCAATACAGGCTGTCTGGACAGAATTAACTCCTCTTCTGATGATGTCCTTTGTACCATGAAATAGGCCTGGGACCTAACCAGTCACTGGGTATAAAGGAAAGGAACGGGGTGAAACTCTTCACAAGCTATAATATAATAAAATACGACCACATCCAGATCCCTGAATGTTGTCTTGGAACAATTGGTGACATGTGTACTCCTTGGCACCCAGACAGCTGGGGAGGAAGGGAGCCTAGTTGACGGTTGCCTTCGTTCTATCTCCCCACCCAGTGGGAAGTGCATGTAGTTGAAGAGCATTTAAGAGAAGTTGGAACTCCAAAAATTATAAAGTTGGAACACTCTCTGTGCAAGGATTCAGAAGGGTTTCAGAGGTCATTGTGTTAGACCCGGTTAGCTAGAGAAACAAATCCAGTGACTCTCCTATATATGTAAAAGAGAATTTTATACCAAGAAGTAGCTATATAGCACAATACATCACAGCCCAGTGAAGCTCAAATCCATGAGCCTGATACTAGTCCATAAGTCTGATATTAGTCCATAAACCCCTATATGCAATGATGCTCAAGGCAGATCATAGGCCAGTGGGTGAAAAGTCTTGTGGATCCACTGGTAGTGGGAGTATTACAGGGCTCTGGCCTGTGTGGCTTGTCAACAGAAAGGTGAAGGCAGAGAGGTAGAGGGAGATCCCATGGCCCTTCTTTTGAGAAGGTCACCTTCACAAGGAGCCACCATCAGTCTGACAGGTTAGACACCACCCATACACTTTCATATCTTTAAGTTGACACAAAATTATGTAATCACCACATATATAGTGGGGAGTAGAATGAATAGGCGGTGGGGGGTGGGGAGAGAAAGATCAGAGGCTTGAAATGTTGACACTCTGGATAAAAAAAAATGCTCCTGAAGGACAGATGTACCATTGGGTTTACCAAGAACAATCAGGGGATAACTATTGTTAATCGATTCAGTCTTATTAATTGGATCCCTGGTGGTGTAGCAGTTTCATGTTGGGCTTCTAGCTGCAAGTTCAGCAGTGTGAAATAGCTAACTGCTATGCAGGAGGAAGACAGGGCTTTCTACTCCCATAAAAATTTCCAGTTTCAGAAAGCCACAGGACAGTTCTACCCCATCCTACAGGGTCGCTCTGAGTCAGCATCGACTTGATGGCGTTGAGCTTGGTTTTCTGATTTTTATTTTACTCCCTAAGTGTTTTAATTTTAAAGATGAATTTATTGGCCCAGAGGTAGAGGTGGAGGACAAGGGGTGGTGCTGGTGACAGTCTTGATTTCCACAGTTGTCAACTACAAGATCAAGTTCCTTCAGGCCAGACACATTTTCTGAGAGTCTGTTTGCCAAGTGCAACAAGAACAATGCTGGGCACTGGGATATAGGCATAAAAGAGACAGTGAGGGATTCTGTGTGGCATTTAATTCACCCCTCTCCCTAATACTTACCATTACAAAATGTTTAGAAGTCCTTAGCCCTGAAAGTGTTTGATATGTGCACCATACTGATTCAAAGTGAAAACAAGACCAACCAAAGCTACATTTAAGAATATCCAAAAGGGTGCTAACATCGATAATTTTATTGAAAGAGCAAATGTCAAATTATTTTTTAAAATTTGGGGGGATGCTTATTTGGTACTTCCAGTCTTGGTTAATTTTTTCCTATTGAATAATTCATCACATCCCCAGTCCCCTCCCCTATTGACATGGGGTCTTTTCCATTCTCCCTCAACCACATCACTGGGGTCAGCCATGGGTGGATCTGCTTGGATGGTGTTCCAGAGTGGGATAATGGGTGCCAGATGTTGACAGCTGGCAGCCTCCAGGAAGACCTGAATCTGCTCTGAGGGGAGCTTGGATTTTCCCAAACCAGAGCCAGACAGAGGCTTTTATTCTGTTGCTTTGAAGGGGGCTGGTGTGATGCCACCACTGCCTTTGCCTTTCTGGGAAGAAGCAGAGAAGGCAAAGCTAAGGATGCAGTCAGGGCTGACAATTTGTGATCATGCTTGTCGGACACCGGACTGGGCCACCCTCAGTCTTGTGGGCAGAAGAGAGGGATTGAGTTGTGGGATGCTGAATTTCAACAATGGAAACGTCTGGCCTCAAACAAAGGAACCATGATTTGGTCACAGCAGAAAATGTATGTGAACTGAGTCAATTGAATTATGCAAGAAAGAATAGGCAAATGAGGTCCATCCATGAGCTTGCTAAGCTTTCTTTCCATTTTAAGCAAGGGTACAGACCATTGAACATACAGAGAAAAATGTGTGCATGCAGAATGTTGAAAGTTGTCTTTGTGGGCTATATCCTGGCACTTGTCTTTAGGGTTCCCTGACATTATGGTCCTGAGAGTCCAGGCCCAGCAACTTCAAGGTATTTGGTTACATTTAAAGATTTCTGACATTCACCCCCAGCAGGATGGTGCAGCTTTTTTGATAGCCTCTCCATGCCTCATGCTCACCTTCCGAGTACCTGCCTTCCTGACTCTTTGAATGTGCTCAGCTACTAGGTGAAAAGCTGGCGTGTCGAGTCCACCCAGCAGCACCTGAGAAGAAAGACCTGGAGACCCGCTCCCACTGACAGCCTTTTGCTTTTCAAGACCCAGTCTGACACTGACTGCGGGGTCCTCACGAGTCAGAGTCTGCTCCAAGGCAACTCTTCTGGGTTTGGGGTTTTGGCTTTTCCCGACTCCTCCATCTCTTGTAGTCATTGATATGCCCAGTTGGAGCCCCTTGGAAGGTTGTAAGCACACATTTCTCCCTAGTTCATCTTTCTATGCCCCCTACCCCTAGCACAGGACCCATGTTACGCAAGTTTATTAAATGTCACCACTCAATGTTGAAGGCGCCCCCATTTCAAAGGGGCAGAGTTTGTGCCAGACTTTCTCCTGGAGCTTTAGGGAATTAAAATAATAGCAATAATAACTGCCTTGTACTGAGGGCTTATGGCCTGCCAAAATAATTCATGGATTTAATATTTGTTTAACATCCTGAGGGGTACAAAGACCTGATGCTAGTCACTAGTTGACAGTTGGGGGCAGCGCAGGGGAAGATTTTTCTTTAAAAGCAGGACATCTAAAAACATACCACTTACATTTGGTCCCATAGAAAACACCTGAGAAAATCAGAATTCAAATTCAGATCTACCTGTCTTCAAACTCCAACTGAACACACCAGGCTCTAATCTTTCCAACTCTCTCTCATCCTCCATTGGTCCCTGTGTCCTTTCTGTCTTCTAGCTCATGGGCCACAGGTCGGTCTCCAGACTGCTCTCCTCCAGCCTTGAATTCTCCAATCCCTCAAAATCTTTACCCTCCTCTGCTACCCACCATTCCATGTGGGGGTCTGCCTCCCCCAGCTACTCTTCTGCACAAATTCCCATTTCCTTGGAGTGTGAGAGTACAACTTGTTTCATCTGAGTGAGCCTGGTCACACTGAAGTGTGAGTGTCACTTACTAATGCTCAGAGGGAACTTGCCCCCCAACAAGAACTCAAGCAAGCTCATCGAGTGGTCTCTCCTCACTGGAGAGCCCCAAACAGTGTGCACAATGTATTTCCTCATTACATGCATCGCCTTCTCCAAGATGATCCCGGGGAACACAATTCTATCTGTGTGTCCAGTGGTCTGTACACTTGCTTAAAAAGGGAGACAAGAGAGCTCATGAACAAACCCCATTTGCATATTGGATGTCTGGAATGGAACTCTTCCCTACGGATCCATGGCCAGCCAAATAAATCATCGTCAGCTCTGGAAAAGGAAGAGTAACATGAGGGAGATAGACACATCTCAGGATACCCCCCACCCCAAGGGTAGCAAATGCCTTATACCCCAAGGCAAATTTCAGCAGGACTCTGGAAGGCCATGGAGTAGAAATGGGAAGCATTGGGACGTGGGCTAAGGGATATTACGCTGTGGGAATGGCAATCAAAGCTATTCCAACAGCCCAAGACTGACACCCTCAGCCCTTGTATGCCACTCAAAAATTAAGGAGAGCTAAAATATAGTATGGAGAAGCCCTGGAGCCTGGTGGTTAAGCACATGTCTGATAGGCTAGGGTCAGCCATGTGAATACACCAGGTACTCCGAGGGAAAGTAAGAAGGGCCTCTGCTTCTTGAGAGACATGAATTCTAGGACACCTTCTGGGGAGGTCTACTGTGTTGCTTGGGAGTTGGAATCGACTCCAGGCCCCGTGTGCTTGTTGTTGTTTTGCAAAACCGTTTCCTTGTGCATTTTGGAGGAGTGGAAAGAACACTAAGGGGGAATAAGGCGCAGGGTTCTGCATCCTGGTGACTTTTTGTGCACACAAACTTCTTTGTACTGCTGCTGTTGGGTGTCATTTTGTCCCATCCTGGCTCCTAGCAATGCCATGCACACGAACAAGACACCTCCCATCCCGCACCCTGCTCACCGGTGTCCTTATGTTGCAGTCCATTGGGTTCATCTATCTGGGTGTAGGCCTTTTTCTCTCTTGCTGCTCCCCCACTATGTCAAGCACAATGCTCTTCTCAAATGGCTGGTTTCTCTGACGACATGTCCGCAATAGGTGAGATGCAGTCTCACCACCCTTGCCTTTAAGCCAGGGGGCCTCTGGTTGTACTTCTCCTAAGATAGATCTGTTGGCTCTTCGGACAGAACACATTCTCTCTATTCTTTACCAACACCAGAGTGCAAGTGGATCGATTTTGCTTCAGTCTGCCTTATCCAATGATTACCTCTCACTGGCAGGCGAGGCAACTAAGAATACCATGGCTTGGATCATGCACACCTGGTCCTGAAGCCACATCTTTGTTTATCAATATTTTAAAGAGATCTTGTCATCTGTAGATTTCAGGTGGTTAAGAAGCCTTCCTCCAATCCGATGCCTCATTCTTCTTCATATAGAGTGCCTATTTCATGGGCTTCAGAGTACCGCTCTCAGGTATGTAAAAGTGAAATGAAATAATACATGGAAAGTACTGAGTATATTGCCTGACATGTAGTACATTGTGAATAAATGTTCCCCAGCACTATCCTTCAGCATCTACTCTGTACTGGACACTGGGCTCAGTACTATGAATAGACTGTACCCTTTGACCGAGAGATAGGGGAGCTACTTTGTTCATTGCCAGGACTTCTGTGTTTCTCTAGGGTTTTAGGGCAGGTTCCTATTAGGTGGGAGTTTTAAGAGTGTCTTCCCTTAGATCTTGCCTCTGACAATCTATTTATGTTGCCTCTCCAGAAAGACTCCTGACCTCCATCTCCTCCAATTCTGTCCCATGACACTATCTCCTTCATACATTTGGCCCTCAGTTTGTGTTTCCTCTGCTTATGGGTCTTTATTTCCTCCAGAGCCATTGTTATTTTCTAAACATATCTGTTGATCCCTTCCCCTAAACTGTAAGAGAGCAGGGACCTCAATGAGTTCCTTTCTCCTCTGTATTTCAGCCTTCTCAAAGACTCCCTCCTGATACTCAGAGATTTTTCATAAATATTTGTTGAGTGACTGACAGTCAGTGAAGTGGGGTTAGAGGTGGTTCGGAACTGACTCACACAAGCAGATTTTCACTTGTTCCTTGAGGGGAGGTATCAGAAGAGGCCAGTTTCTGATACATACATTAAGGGTTCAACTGGAAGTTGTACAGCGATAATTATTATTTATTCTAATAAGGATATTATTATGAGGGCGAGAGAAATAATAAGAGTCAGACACATTTCACATCAGGGTAGCATGCTCACCCAAAACCTTATGGGGGACCTATGAGCCCTATTGTCACCAGTCAGGACATGTCACAAAGGGGGCTGTTTTAAGGGCTCGATGGTGAGAATGGCTTAGGGATGTCTAGGTAACTAAGGGGAGAGGGATGTGATAAGGGAAGACCTCGGATCTCTTGGGGCAGGTAAACAGGTCTGTCTTGTTAGGAGTCATTGACAGTGACCCTTGAATCCCATCCATAGGCCTCTAGGGAAGTGAACCATCACCCTAACTTGAGTCACACAAAGGCCTCATATAACGGGGAGCTTCAGGGAGAATAGCTAACTTTGCTTGAACACTGAATTCTGGCAAACAGCTTGCTTATTATTTTAGAGTACGTGATGTGGAGAAGTCTCGCCTTCATCCCACAGGGAGAGGTCTTGTTTTCCTTCCTTTAACTTCCTTGGTTCCATGGAGTGCTGGGGTTACAATAAAATCTACTACCCTGGGGTCCACACCAATCCATGGCAGCCCCATAGGAGAGATGGAGTCGACCTGCCCCCCACAGTTTCCAAGCTGGTGAATCCACAGAAGGAGAATGTCATGCTTTCTCCCTTGGAGCGCTGGGAGTTCCCACCATCAACTCTGGTTAGCAATGAAGAGCTCCAACCACTGTACCAGCAGGGCTGCTGGGCCCATAATAGAGCCTGATAGATACTAGCTAGTTGATTGGCTGAATGAAGTGGAGCAGAGAGAAGATTAGAGCAAGGAAATACTGAGAGGATGGAGTCTGAGAGAGAGAAAAGGCATGCGAAATTGTTAGTGTAATGAATATTATTGTGGTATGGTAGGAAGAAGTCCGACTTACAGTCATTTTAATGCTTCTAACTTTGAAACTGCAGCACATGAACTTGTACAGGAAAGCTGAAGGATTCATAACTTTCTGTTTCTCTGAAATAGAAGTGACTTCCATCCATGCTGGCATTCACCCTTTGGGCCTACATGACATTTACAAGTCATTTATCATCAGTGAACTCCCAGGAGCCCGGGCTGCCATTCTCCAAGATGTTGGCTGACACCCCTGATTGGAGAAACTGGGGTGTGTTTTGACAACCAAGTGGTTTTCTTGCAAGCTGCAGTGCTCTCAGGCAGCTCGGTGCAAAAAGCTTTGGAGTTCAGATTGAGACTAACTCTCTAGGGCTTTCTGATTCAGAAGCACCCATTGACTGCTTCCTAAGACTACTGGGAAGACTATTCGGATGTATCTCCAAGCTCCTGGAGGCTGGTTTGTGCAGAGCAGGTCTCAGGCCTCATCACCTTTGTTTTCATATTTCAATCGAGCCAGTGAGCTTGTGACACAATCACCCAGAAGCCCCAGGAGATAAGTTCTGAGCCCCCCCACCCTACTCGCCCCCGGCTAAGAACCAGACGTGCTTTAAGCACTTTGGGGAATAGAAGTGAAAATTCCAACAGGTAAATTGGAGAGTCCACTGATACACAGATTTATAAATTCAAGGTGGTTGGTGCTACAGTTAACAGGCCACTGGTGTTGGACAGGTGGCTGCCGGTTTGCAGTTCAAATCCATTGATAGCTAGCTCTAGGGGAGACAAACGATGCTATCTGTTTCAGCGGGGATTTACAGAACCCCGTCAATCCTAAATAGAATTGCCCTGAGTCAGAATGGGGTCCGGCAGTGGGCTTGGTTTTGGGTTTTCTACATTCTGAGGACCTACTACATTCCATGCATTGGCAGAGACACTTTATACACATTGTCTCCATTCGTCAGAATCAATGTGAAGTTCCGGGAAGTTAATGAAGCACCTCACACTCTATGGCTGGCAGTAACGGACAGAGCTGCCTTTGAAGCCATGCCTTTAACCCTTCAGCTTGTCTCACTTTCAAGCCAGCCTGCCTTTCTTCCAAGGGTTGAATGGAAATGGGTGAAGTCCCATGTTAGGGGTGCCAGGGAAAGGCAATGAAGGTGTAGCTGGAAGTGGACACAGGATCTGACTAGGTGGAGGAAAACAGGTCCTGGCATGAGCTCAGCAGCAGAAAGAGGATATCACAGAGGCACAAGCTTAGAGGTTGGACTAAGGGACTGATAAGAGTGTTAGGGACCAGTCTTGCTGAAGCAGGAAGTTTGTGAGCTTGGGGAGCGCTGGTGGGAACTACAGGACCTGAGACAAGTTGAGGCCATGTTGTGGTGAGTTTTAAACAGCCCACTGAGGAGTTTGGCATGGATATCTTGTTACAGATGAGGAAAGCCATTGGAGATTTTCAATACCAGAGCTAGCTTGCTGAGAGTGGAATCTTGGGAAGATTGGAGAGGAGGAAGGTAGGTGAAAGATGTGGCAGAGACCGCAGGGATAAGATTTTGCGAGGACAGGGGCCATGAACCCTCTGCCTCACTTGCTGCTCTGCCTGGGAGCTATTTCCTTTCTCCATTGTTCACTTCATTTCAGCACAGGTGTCAATGCCCTCCCAAGAGAACAGGTAGATCTTCTCACCCCAGGCCCTCCATGGAGCACCCCCTAGACTGTGACCAGACTCTTTCAGCCCGGGGGACTGTCACCACATCCAAGTCTGTTGAGCTACGCTGGTTCTCAGCAGATCCAAACCAGCACACTTTCCTTAGCCAGAGGGAAGCCTGCCAAGGTGTTGGCATCATAGGAGGGTACAAAATGCCTACTAAAATGCCACTGATTGCTACAAAAACAACAACAGGGAAGGTTTAAAAGACAATTTCCTTCCCCTGGCTCATTCTGGAATGATCTGAAGAAGATACCTCTTGCCTTAGATGGGAGGCGCAAACCACATCTTCCATGACACGGGATCATCTTTTCTTATTCACATGTTAATCCATGAAATGAAGGCAGTAGGACTTTGTGATTCCATGTACCCTCTCTCTCAGGGAGACAGGTTTCCTGGTAAAGAGAAGGCCATTTTTGAAGGAGAGAAAGTGCCAGGTCCCTGTGAGTTGCCCCAGGAAACTCTGGCGTAGGTGACACACCTCCCTCACATGTGAGGGTGGTACCTAGAGGAGGGACAGGAAAGGATGGCTCTAGGGTTCTCCAGTTCTCTTTGATGTGGAGAGTCAGCAGTAGCTTCAGCATCTCGAATCTGTGTCTTAGGAAGCTTGTAACATGGACATGAGCTCCAGAGTTCACTCAATGCAACCATCGTAGATGCCATGAGTATTCGAGCCAGAAGGTATTGTGCTAAGAGCCCAACAACTTCAGTGGTTCTCAAATTTTAATATGCATGAGCATACCTAGGGTACTCCCCCAAACCCACATTACAGGGCCCTCAACCCCCAGATATTCTGGCTTAGTAGGTCTGGGGAATCTATGTTGTAGTTGGAGGTCTTTGTTGAAAGAAACAGGAAATGATTGTTGTCTGGTGTTAGCAAAAAAGTACCTTATAGAAAGGATGTGTGATGCTCAGGAGATTCCAAGGCTGGCTGGAACCAAAGGAAACAGAAAAGGCAAAATTGTTCTTGGACTGTGGACTCCAGAGGGTCTGTAGCAGGAAGTTGAATAAGAGCTCAAATAGGGCCATCCTGGCAATTCCTGTTCTGCATGAAGACCCTGTGGTGGCATCTACATACTTTACTTCTTCCAGAGAATCATGGTTCTGAACCTTCTTTTTGGATTTTGGCCCTTTTGGGTCCTTAGCTATTCAGGCAAAATACTGGACACATGCTATCGTTTTATGTAGATACTAATTTCAGGCTCTCTCCTCTTGCAGGAAAAATGGATAGTCAGGAATCCATTGTCTGTTCAACAGATGTGTAATGTTTTTGCAGGGTCTTTATCTTGGATGGTCAGTTTAATCTGATCGAACACTTAAACAGCGGGCTATTCTGTGTGCCAACCTGATATCAGGGGCTCAAGAGGGAAGGCAATGCTTTGAAAATGATGATGGCAGCATATGTGCAAATGTGCTTGACACATCAGAGGAATGTATGGATTGTGGTAAGAGATGTAAGAGCCCCCAATAAAGTATTTTTAAAATAAATGAATAAATAAAATGCTTACAATGATAAGAAGAATAGTGTGCTGCTATCATTCCCCTTTTACAAATGAGGAAACTGAGGTTCAGAGTGGTTCAGTAATGTACACCAGGCATATAGAAGGTGATGGCTTACCTGAGACTTAAACCGAGGCATTATGACTTCAAAGCCAGTTCTCTTATATTGTTAGATTTTCCTTAGTTGGAGAAGTCAAGTCTGGGACTGAACTAAAATGTGGTAGATATATGGTTTCTATATATCGTACCTGGAGTATTTCCTCCCTGTTTGAGTGAAACAGGCCAGGTCATCCATCAGTTCCAATCCATAACAAGCTTCTTCACAACAGAAGGAAACACTGCTTGATCCTGCACCATCCCCATAAATGGTCCTGCATGTGAGCCCAAGGTTGGAGCCACTGTGTCAATCCATCTAAGGGCCTTCCTCTTGTTTGATGTCTTCACAGTCAGTGGAATCTGGTAGATGCATCTAGAATTTCATTTCATCAGAATCAAAGATTATGTTCTTCATTACTTATTCTACAGCCCCCAGGTTCCGTTTCTACCCAGAGTCCCTAAATTGTTAATGATAGAAACTAACAAAATCTGGGAACATTTTTGGTGTAGAAATTTTCTCTTGCTAAGTTTTACTTAATCTGCAGACCATGTTAATAAATAGATAGATATAGATATATGACTTTATGATTACTCTCTCACTCTCTTTCTATACACACACATATTGAGTTATAGATAGATAAGTTATGAAAAAGGGGTAAGGCTTGAGAAGAACTAGCTTCCTTCAAAGACACTCTTAGGGAAAAATCGGGTTGCAGCTCTCCATGCAGGTGTTCCTGGGTGGCAGCACTGGTTAAATGCTCCAGCTGAATGATTGGCAGTCAGTAGGGCCTTAGAAAATGGGCTGAGCCCCAGTGGCGTAGTGGTTCAGTGCAGGACTGCAGCCCACTGGCTTGGTGGTTCAAATCCAGCAGCAGCAAGGCTGGGTAGCTCCCATGACCACCAGAGGGCAGTGATGTCCCCCCCCCCCAAAAAAAAAGAAAGCAGCTGTGGTGACGGACAAAGCTTTGATGATCTTATGGCGAAGCTCTCCTCCTGCACACAGGTCACCATGACTCAGAATCGACGCCGCAGGAACTGCTCATGAGGAGAGAGGAGAGATCTCTTCAGCCGGTGAGAACTCCCCATAGTCTCTGGGTGGTCTCTGCATCTACATCATTAAGTCGACCCATGTCCCCAGTGCAAGTCTAGCTCTTCATTCTTTTGGGTTTCACTTAAGGCAGTTGATAAGAATTGGTTTAATATTATGGTTAGTAGTCTATACTATTAAACTAGGGTTTATCTCAGTCTTGCAAGATACAAAAGATGCTATTCGCAAGTCATAGAAATTCAGGGTTATTTGGTCTATATCTAGAAACAAGACTTACAAATGTCAAGCTCGCCATTCTCGGTGTGTGAGCTGTTGGCTGCCGACGGTCCTATTCCTCCCGCTGTGGCTCTGCTTTCCTCTCACCTTTCGCACTGTTCCAGCTTCAACTTCTCAGCCCCTGACACCTTGTCTTCAACACAGATCTCATTTTCGGTGGTAATAGGCGATGATGTTATCAGTGGTTTGACCCCTGGCTGGGCCCTCACTGGGGTTCATTGTTCTCAGTTCCAACTAGTCCACATGACCCTCCTAGAATCCTGCCAGTTCTCCAAGGGTCTGTTGTCACCACCCAAGCCTGAGCCTTTTACACGATCAGTCAGGCTTCAACAGAAACTGATACTTGCTGCTGTAAATAGAAGAGGAATTTATTACCCAACTCACAGAATGGCTGGAAATACTGGAGAATCTAGATCAGACAATGAGACAAGGCAGGAGAAGCTAGGCTGCATTCATGCCTGGAAACTCTTGATCAGGTCTCCTCTGCCCCTGGCCCTGGCCCTGCCTCTGGCCCCTCGTGCTGCTCCTGCTTCTTGGGTGGGGCTGTTTGTCCTGGGGTCTCAGTGTCCTTTGGAACCTGGATGTGGTTTCTAGTGTTGCCCCCGAAGAGACACCCTCTGGACCCTCTTCTGCTTCACTAAAGAGTCAAAATCCTGTACATCAGCACCTAGTTGGCCTCACACAGGTCCTTAGTTGGTGCTTAGATTCCAGGGAGCTGGGAGAAGGCATACCTGCCCCCTTCCGCTCCCGAAGTTAACTACAAGGTGCTGTCTTCCAGCTGTGTGGATGCCTCTCCCCATGTCCATCATGTCCCACCCTGGGCAGAGGCTATCACAGCCCTGGGAACATAGAAATGTTCATTTTATTGCATTGGTAATAGACATCCTCAGTGACACAGGTGTCTGTAGCTACACTATCAAAGCCATGAATCTATATGAATCTCTCTCTTCTGTAAGGAGGACCCTGAGGCAGAGGTGTCCAGCTCATTGAATTCAATTTCTTATCAGATAAAAGACATCCCTTTGTGGTCCTCAGGCCAGGCAACCTTGGCTTCTCTCCCCTGCCTGCATTTATAAGCCTACTGTCTCTAGATACAGTCTGGGCCTTTGTTGACAGATTGCCATCGAGAATTCTCTTTTGTCTTAGCTCTCAAAGATGCCTGCTTGGGACATTCAGCAACTTTCCTCTTGTATCTGGCAAAGGGCAAGCAGAAATTGTCCATCACCCACCATGTGCGAGCAGGCTGTAACTCAGTCATTGAGTTCCTCCTGGTTCACGGTGACCAGCAAGGACAAAGAAGTACTTCTCTGTGTCTCTGAGGCTTCAAGACTTCACAGGCATTGAAAGTATCTCTCTCCTGCAGGGTAGCTGGTGGGCCGAAATGTGGACCTTGTGGTCAGTCTGACATGCAACTCACTGTACCACCAAGGCTCCTTTAGTGAGTCCTCCCTCGCTTGAGTATGTGACATTTGTCGACATAATATGAAAACGTGTTGCGTGTATTATTTAACTTACTCCCTGAAACAACCATATGAGGTAGAAACTGTTTAAAATGATAAGTAAAGATAGGAGAGAGATACTGTTCTAAGGTTCATAGGAAGAAAATTGCAAAGCCAAGATTGAAAGCCAGGCAGTCTGCTCCAAAGGTAGCACAAAATTATCTCTTTTGTGATAGTCTCAGCTTATTCTTTCTCATGGTGACAGCAGTGATGATTAATGAACTCATGAAATGCTTATTTACTGAGTGTCAATTCTTCATCAGGGGAGAGAAACTCGCATGGTCTCCAATGGGGAAGAGAGACAGAGATCAAATAATCCTAGACTGTTAGACTGTTATGTTAAAATACACCACAGGCAATACCTCCGGTGCTATGCCCGGCAACTATTCATAAAATGCTTTCATTTGGTCAGGTAAGTATGAGCTAGGAGGCCCCATGACAAAGATGTGTGATCTATTTGCTGTCATGACTGAAAGACCCATACAACCTCACCCCAGGTGAGAGAGCCTTGCAGTAGAAGGAGGATGGCAGCAGAAGGACAACATGCCAGGCAACCATCTCAGCAGCTTTTCTTCTTTCATTTCTTTTTGTTGTTTGTTTGTTTGTTTTTTTGGGGGGGGGGTGGGGGGTATCTCTGTCCTCTGGTGGTCGTGGGAGCTATCCAGTGCTGCTTCTGAGAGCTGACGTTGGATTTGAACCGCTAAGCCCGCGGGCCGAAGTCCCGCTCTCAACCACTTACACCACCGGGGTCAGCCTCTTCTCTCATTTCTTGTCTGTTTTCATTCTTTTTCCAGCCCAGAGGCCTTTGGCAGGAAGCCAAACAGCCTGGCTTCTCAGAGGTTGTCCTAAAAGTGCCCTCTGCCCCACAATGAGACTCTGGCATTGAACTTTCTGAAGTAGAAGACAGTTCTCCTTGAAATTGGTGCCAAACAAGCAGACCTCAGAAGAGAGGACAGAGAGTCTTGGAGGCTGAAATGCCAATGGAAAATTCTAGAAAGGAGGGCAAAGTGTCTTTCCTAGGCTTTTCTCAAGGGCCTTCTGTGCAGTGGGGAAGGCCCTGATGGCACACTGTTTCTGTAGACTGAGGTGAGCATCACCACAAGGTCTCCTGGGGAGCTGGGGACACTAGGAGTCACAGCAGATGCTTTGGATGTTTCTTCAACTTGAAAATATTCCATTGTAAGGCCCATTGTGCCTCGATTGGGGCAAATATTAGAGAGGGCATCTTCAAACCCTCTGAAGACCCTCAGTGGTAAAGGCTTTCAGTCTTAGCCTCTGAGTCCCTCTCGTTCAGCAGCTCTCAGCTGCTAATGATCTGGGGTGTCCAATTAAAGAAGCTGATGGAGCCAAACCAGAGATTTATTACATGGGTAAACGAAGCTACACTCCCAAACCAAACTCACTTCCATCAAGTCAGTGCCAATTCATTGCCATGCTGCAGAGCAGGGTAGAGCTGTTGCTGTGGATCTCTTTACGGCAGTCGGGAGTAGAAGTCCCCAGCTTTCTCCTGGAAAAGGTGATCGATAAAGAGGGGAAATGACGACAACAGCAACAAAAGGAGATGGCACTCTGAGAGGAGGGTATCAGCCTGTGAACTCTTGGGGAAAGGAGCTGGGAGTGACCATGAACCATCATCTTCAGGGGTGCTCACTGTCCCCGCACTTCTGGTCTTTTTTTTGGGGGGGGCATCACTGCTCTCTGGTGGGAGTAGGACGTCCAGCCTTGCTCCTGGAAAGCTGCTGCTGGATTTGAATCACCAACCCAGTGGGCCGCAGTCCCGCACACAACCACTATACCACCGGGGCTCAGCCCCTCCCTGCACTTCATAGATGAGCTTCATTATCAGGCCTGGGCAGGGAGACCATGAGCAGCAGAGCAGCTAGCCTCTCCATCTGGGAGCAGGTCTCTAGATGGCCAAACCTTGGGCACAGTGTGTGACTTCAGTGGGACTATATTGCCCCTGTAGCCTGTGATGGGATGTTTCTGTTAGAAGCACTAAAAGTTGATAACCCTGAGAAGCTGATTAGTAGGATGGCCCACCTGGATGGATCCTGATTAGAATAGATGGAGACAAAGGAAATTTCTGCTCAGAGAAAAGATGCTGAGAGAAATATTACGCCTGAAGTATTCTTCATCTTGGAACCAGGAGACAAGAGTTCAAGTTCCAATTTGTCACTTACTTATTATGCGGTCTCTGAAATGGTATCGCTTGGTTGTAAAATGAAGCTAATAATATCTACCTTCTAATAAAACAAACAAAGCACCCCCATGGAGTTGATTCTGGGTCATAGCAGCCCTGCAGGGTAGAGAAGAGCTATTCCTGAGGGCTTTCAAGGCTGTACTTCCTTATGAAAGTAGATTGTCTCACTTTCCTCCCTTTGAAGGGCTGTTGGGTTTGAACCTATGAACATTGGGTTAACAGGTCAATGTATGCCATCAAGGCTCCTACCTGCTTTATTGAATTATAAGAATTTCATAGATGATATGTTACTTACTGAATATAGGAACTATTTACAATATAAAATTCTCCTCAAATTAAGAAAAAATATTATTTCCATTAACTCGAAAGTCAGTGAAGTTTAAAAAAAAAAAAGACTGAGATCATTGACATCCTTCAATAGTGGCAGTGATTAAGACACTCAGTACCAGCCAAAGGTTGGAAGTTGAGTACTCAGAAGTGACTTTAAAGAAAGGTCTGGTGATATACTGGTGAAATATCCATTGACAATAATGTGGAGCACGGTTCTCCTCTGACACTCATGGGGTCATGAGTCTACTACAGGGCAGTTGTGTTTTTAAAATACTTCTGCAAATCCAGAGTCCTGCATTTCCAGTCAGGCTGTATTCTATGTAGGTGACCTGCCCGGGATACTTTTTAACATGAATAGTGTTCCTTGTGGTGCATTGTAGACAATGCAGTGGGGTCACATCCAGTGGAAGGACGTCATTGTACCTTCCACTTGACGTCATCAAAATTTGAATGATATAAGTATCAAATTCCAACTAATACTAAAACAAGAAAGATGTCATAGCTAACCAAATGAAAAGCATCGACACTCCACTCTCATGTTTCAGTCATGGTTCCACTTTATATTACATAAAGCTAATAAGTCAACAAAACACTCGTGTTAAACTGTTAGATTAAGCCGCAATAACAAGATAACCTCGAGGCCTTCAAAGAGCTTTCTTCTCTCCTCTCATTACTTTTCTGTGTCCATGATGGATGGCGAGGGGTTTGCTCATTGTGGTCACTCAGGGACTCAATGTGACAAGGCAGTCACTCTCTTGAGTATCACAAGCCGCCGTGACCGGGGGAGAAAGATCTGGTTTGCCCCATTGAATGTTCTTCTGAGACAAGATTACGCTCACTCCTTACTCACCTCTCCAGTTGACTGGCTTGAACTCGTCACACGACCACACCCAGCAAACCACCTACAGCTTGAAAGAGCATTTCTGTCCAGAAGATGCAGAGTCAGGAATACTTTGGAGTCACGACCAACAACTGAAAGTCAGCATCACCTGAACTGCTAATAGGTGGGTGGTTAAGTCAGGAATCCCCTGGTGAGATAGTCAACCTAGTCTGCTTGCTCTCTATGGCTGAATGCCTTCAGGGAGAAATACCACCAAGCAGCTGACCTCCCATGTGGTAGCAAGGAGCATGCTAGGTTTGGCATATGTTTGGGGGAGACAATCTGAAGAGAAACCTTTCTGTATCCCAAAATCCCCCATGTTGTTTTTGCACTAAATTCAAAAGAACTATAGGGCAGCATGGCTATTTTCTATAATTGAAATCTTTCAAGACAGAATTAGTGACAGAGTTCATGTAGCCAAGCCAACAATTCAAGCTATGGCAAACGTCTTGTATCCAGGCTCAGGGGATAAAGGCGTCCCCAGCCCATCTACTACTAGGGGAAGGTATGAGAGGGGTGAGATGCAGGGGCAGCAAGAAATAGAACAAATAGGAGTGGCTGCTTCTATAGGGAGACAGAATCAACCATGTGTTCACTTTGAGGCAGCATAGCTGTAAGGGGACGATCTTAAAAGATATTTAAGGCAGGATAATGTGGCTTTCCTACCGTGGAATACTAGCTTTCCAGATTCCCTCTAAGTTAGGTTATAAGTTCTAGTCGTATTTTCCTCAGTGTTAGTTTCCCACATTTCCTAGTTATTCAGATATCGGGGGCTGACCCAGGACCAGCACACAGCTCGCTAGTGTAGATCTAGTTCACTTACTTCTGGACCCAAGGCCCATTTGCTCTTTGTGTAAGCCAGATGTTTCACTCCGATGGTACCGACCTGATGTTATTATACTGATACTGCTAGTTCATCTAACCAAGCTCATCTGGGTGTCTATGATCCAATGATGGAATGTCTGCTCAGCCACACCAACAGACCTAGCCTTTTTGCCTGACTTCATGTCTAGCGGCCAACAGTGCACTTAACTATTCTTAAATTCATCTGCTAGGACCCTGGCTGACTGCTTTTGCTTAGACTAAGAAGCCTCTTAGACTTGAAGCTAGTAGGCAGTTTATAAGGTCAATTCTTTATCTTTCAATTATATGTGGTAATGCTGTATTTTGTTATTTAGTTGATTACTATATTAAGAACAGCCATTTACTACATACTAGACTATAACCTCATAGCCAGGCTGTAGGATAGAGTAGAACCGCCTTTGTGAGACTATGATTCTTAGGAAGAATCCTGTGAAGTGGCTGGTTGGTTCAAACCGTTTCTGTTGTGGACGAGGAAACACTTTTACAAATGGGTACTGGTGAAAGTTACGTAACATGATGTGGCGGTCATGTGCTTATGTTAATTTCACGATTGAGATGTAGGGGTAGAGTCTAGCCTGTTCATCTGGAGACAGCCATGGAGTAGTCAATGAGGCTTCCGGGTGGGCTTGACTTTCTCCTAAGCCTTCTGGGAAATCTCGTGATATTTCCCTCATGGAGATGAGAAGCTACCTCTCCAGTTGTCGGGAGTTAGTGTCAGAGACGACGAACTGCAGACCAGACAAGATGGCAGCATTCCAGGAGCTGAAGGAGCTGGAGGAGAAGCCATATGGAGGTGCCCTGATGGAACCAGACCTCTGAAGTTGGAGAAGCCACGGGGAGACCCCTGCCAGCGCTGAGTTACTTCTACCACCACTAGATGCTGTTGATGAATCCTGAGCCCTTGAAGCAAGGAGCCATGGGGAGACCCCGGCCAGCACCAGGACCCTGCACCCACTGGTCTGTGACCTTGTGAGTTGGAAGGAGACATTATAGACTAATATCAGACATGTGAGCTAATATCGGACTTGTGACTTTGTACTAGACTGGGTTGAGATGCTTTCTTAATGTCCTATTCCTCTTATATATAAACCATACCCTTCTATTCATATGTGTGTCTATGGATTTGTTTCTTTAGTCTACCCAGACTAACACACATAATGACCATAATTAATCTTATTGAATTATATACTCAAAATGGTTAAAATGTTGTGTTATATCTATGCATGCATATATTAGCATAATAAATATTTGTAAAAATATTCTCCTGGTATTTTTTGGGGGGGGGCATCACTGCCCTCAGGTGGTGGGAGTAGGAGGCCCAGCCTTTGCTCCGTGGAGCTGGAATCGAATCTCCATCCTAGTGGGCCGCAGTCCCGCGCACAACCACTATGCCACCGGGGCTCAGCCCCTCCCCTGGTATTTTTAAATGAAATAAAATCCAGTTAGTTCATCCAATTACACAGTATGGATTAAGGAAAATAAGGTCTGGGTGGTACTTAGAAGCAAACAACTGGGGAAAAGTTGACAAATCATGAACATTATTGGGTTAGTCTGAGTAGGCTAGAGAAACAAATTTGTAAACATGCATATGTGTATAAGAGAGTTTATGTATGCACACTTGAATATTGAGCATCCCAGCCCAGTCCATATCAAGTCTATAAGTGTGATATTAGCCCATATGTCCTATAGCAAATCATAAATTTCTCTTTAGATTCACAAAAACACATGCAATGATGCAGACAGGGCAATAACAGGCCAGTGGGTGGGATGTCTTGTGGATCCAGTGGCAGTGGAAGCAGCTCAGCTGGCAACAGTCTCAGCATGACTCCTCCTGCACAGGACACTAGAGTAGCTCCATGTGTCTTGTCAGCTGCAATGTCTCCCAGGGAGTCAGTCTGCATCCTGCCTACAGAGATCTATTTCTCTCCTCAGCATCTCCAAATGCGGTCATCAAGCTGTGACCTAAACTCTATCTATTCATTCTTGACCCTCTCCAATTGACAACAGGTTATATAACTACCACAACTATTTGTGTTATGACAGCGATTTCAACCTGTGGGTCGTGACCCCTTTGGGGGGGGGGGTCATACAACCAACCCTTTCACAAGGGTTTCCCAACTACTAACAGTAGCAAAATGAGAGTGATGAAGTAGCATTGAAAATAATTTTATGCTGGGGGGGGGGGGGGCTCACCACCAAATGAGAAATTGTATTAAAGGGTGGTAGCATTAGGAAGTTTGAGAACCACTGGCTAAAAAGAATCGAAGGTGGGTGGAAATGAGACATGGCAGGTGAAGGATGCATAATTTCACTTTTCTTTAATTGCTGGTTTATGACTCCTAACTGAAGCTAAGGTGGGTTGTCTCTGTGTTGTGCTGCATTTTTGTACCAACCTCTACTCCCCCAATTAGAAATGGTATCCCCTTCATCTGCCATGGCACTGAATTTTAACTGAGAGATTCTCTCATGAATATGTTCCCCATGAGTCTGTCAGAGTCTTTGGACCCAGTTCCAGAATGTATGCATCTCTGCTGATTTTATGTTTTTATTATTTTTAAAAAAATTTTGGGCATCACTGCCCTCTGGTGGGAGTAGGAGGCCCAGTCTTGTTCCTGGAGAGCTGCTGCTGCATTTGAACCACCAACCCAATGGGCTGCAGTCCGGCACACAATCACTACACCACCGGGGCTCAGCCTCTGCTGATTTACTTCATCCAGAAAACACCTTGTTCATATCCAATAGACCATCAGGCATTGTTTGAAGCATGACAATATTTCCATGGAATAAAATTGGCATGAAAGCCCCAGAAAACCTTTCTGAGAGTTGAGCCTTGGAGACACATGGTTCTGGCTTTGAACTTCAGGTAGCCTGCCATTCATGAGTTGTGTGAGCCTGGAAAAATCATTTAACCAGTATAAACTCTATTTTCTCATCTGTACAATAGGGATGAAAATTGGTACTTCATGGTGTTGTTGGGAAAAGAGATGAGAGAACTCAGGGCAAAGGACTCAGGAAGTTGGGAGCATCTGTGAGTGGCAGTAATGGTCAGAGCAGTGCAAAGAATAGTAATAAATCTAAGGCGGTTAGCAGAGATTTTTCACATCGAGAAAATTGCTGTGGGGCAATGTCAAACTCATTCCATTTTCCCATCAAGCCATTCTATACATTTTTAATTTAGTCTTTGACAAGTTTTTTTTTTTTTGAACAGGAAGAGAGGGGATTGATTTTATCAAATATATAGTTTTTTATTTGCTGCACCAGAGGTTTGTATAACAGATAAGCCATCAAAGCTAGGTTTTCTGTGCTCAGAATCCAAAGGACTTGGAAGAGAAATGGGATGTGTGCACAGTGTGCCGAAAATTCCGCAGATAAACACTGCGTCTGGAGAGGTCTTGCCAGGATGGCTGGAAGGTAGACGTCTTAGTTACCTTGTGCTACCATTCCAAAAGTACCAGGAGCAGAGCACATTAAAAAACTGAATTTTAAGCTGAGCCCCGGTGTCTTGGTGGTTGTGCATGGTGGACTGTGGCCCACTGGGATGGAGGTTCAATTCCAGCATGGCTCCCCAGGAGAAAAGGCTGGGCCTCCTACTCCCACCACCAGAGGGCAGTGATGCCCCAAGAAACAAAATTAAAAATTTTTTTAAAAAAAGCTTAATTTTATTTTCTTCCATTTCTGGGACTCAAAGTTTAAATCGGGGTCTTAGCCAGACTGACTTACTCCTCTTTAGGTTTCTGGAAACTGTAGTCCTTGTATCCCTATGCTTGTAGACTAGTCCTCACATGGACTCTGTCTTTCTTTCCCTTGTGTGTGTCTCTTATTTGACTATATTTTTTTTTTAAAGAGGAGACTATTCAGAGGTGACAGGCTTCCTGGTGGTGTATTGCTTTTAAGTTGGCCTGCTAACCACAAGGTCAGCAGTTTGAAATCAGTAGTTGCTTCTGGCCCTGGAGAAAGACTTAGAACCTGGCAGGAACATGTCTACTGTGCTCTGTCATCAGAATGAACTCAATGGCAGTCTGTTACTCAGAGACAAGAAAGCTTAGGACCCACCCTCCTCTGGTATGGACTCATGATTATCATAAAGCTCTCTCCACATCAAAACTCTCAACACATTCATAGGTACAGGGGCTAGAGCATCTACTTTTCTTTTGTGGGGGACACAATCCAATGTTTAACAGCCAAAAGAACCACAACCAAAAAACGCACTGCCATGGAGTCCGTGCTACTGCCTAACAACCCTGCGGGCAGGGTGGGCTGTTCCTTTGAGTCTCTGAGGCCGTGCACCTCTTAATGGATGTAGAGTGCTGTCTTCCTCCCTCAGAGCACCTCGTGGTTTCAAGCTGCCGACCTTGTAGCTCACATCCCAACTCATAGCCCTCTCTGTGCCACCAGGGCTCCTCTGCAAAGGTAAAGGGTCGTAGAAACCCAAGTCTCCTCATGACTACTCCAGAGGTTGTATCGCAATTTAAACAGAGAGGAAAACAATCAAACTGGCAATAAGCTCTGGCTCTGGTGCTCACTTGAGCAGGTTGTTTAATCTTTTCTCGGTTAGCTTGTGACAGATGACTCCCAAGTGATCCTGAGGAGGCCCTCCTCTTGCCTGCTATACCCATCCTAAAGAGACGGAGCAAAGAGCAAACAAAGATTTATTCCCCAAAGTACCCTCTAACCCGTTCAATCTTTTCCCAATCTGACGTCTTGCTGTGTTTCCTGTTGCCTTGACCACATATGTCCCCAGTGAGTGGGTTCTGAAGAAAGAATGACTCTGCCACGACAGAGAGGGTGTGGAGGGACAGACACCCAGAAGGGGCTCTTTTGGCGGTGGGCCTAGCACCTCACCTCCTACTGACGGTGGCAGGTGTGAAGAAACCAGACAGACATCTTTATCTTCTGACCTGGAGTGCGATTTTTCTGACCCCTCTTTCATGCTTTGGTACCTTATCTCAGCCAGGCAGGGACAGCTGCTGGGGAAGTGGTCCTGGGAGACCAGGGTCAGCTGGCTGGGCCTCTTGGCAAGGAAGCCCCTCCTTCCTACAGGCGATAGAAGGATTTATGGCAACTGATCAAAGGCTGAATTTGAGACCCAGGAAACAGAGCCACTAAAACGTGAGATTTGATCCCTCTAATCTGAGTCTTTAGAGCAGCAGGGGACAAAGCATTTGTAGTTTTGAAGACCATTTATAAGATGCATAGTTATTCTTCTCTGTGGTAGAGTGAGTAGGTTTCACCGTAATGCTATTGACAAGCGAGCCTTTAAAAAAAAATCTCAATAAGATGAAACAATTTTAAAATGTCAAGTCTTTATTTTCTTCTCCTTTCCCCATTTTCCTTTCCCCCTTTCTCTGGTCCATCAAGCACTTAGAGAGTACTGTGTCCAGCTTCAGACCGTGATAGGCAATGACAATCTAAAAGGGTGACATGACTCTGCCCTGGTGGTAGCTACTCTGTCCTGTGGGTTTCCCATGCAGCAGCATTGACGAGATGGTAGTGAGTCAGAGTTAGTGTGATAACTAGGTTTGTGGAGCCAACATGGCCGATAGGTAGGCTTGTTGTGCCAATATGGCCAATAAACACATGTGAGATTAATTGCGGGGTGGAGATAGAAATGGCTTAGTGAGTCTTTCTCTTGGATCTTCGGACCGGTGTGCAGCTGGTTGCCTTGCTTGTTCTGTGCCTCCATGTGCAAGCTACACTATCTGTGGGACACCTAATCCGTGGACTGTGTCACTGTGAATTGAAGTTCCTTCAAGTCCTGCTTCGCCATGCCACTGGAATGTACATCTCTTGAGCTGGGGACTGTCGGACTCATCATCTGGCTGACTGTTGGTGACCTGCCTGGCTATTTGATGCTTGTGGCCAGATAGGCTGAATTGCTCTACAGAGGATTACCTGGTGGCCCTCAAGACTCGAAGGACTTCCAGTGTATTAACTGTCTCACATGAATGAGTTGCAGCAAGCCATTTGTGCTGCTTTAGAGGGTAGTTAACTGTTTATTTCTTATGCTAGAGACCTTTCTATCTATATCATAGTTTCCCAAAGTGGGCACCACCGCCCCCCAGTAGTGTGTGGAATGATCTAAGGGCATTGTAAGAGCAGATACCTACACTTTATCCTGGATTCTGGACTGGAGTACAAAAGGTTTTCATTGCTAGGGAGGTCATGAGGAAATTTTTTTTAAGAGGACAATACATCACGTAAGTTTGAGAACCTCTGACATATATATCTAGTACACTAATAATTTATATATAGTGTCCTGGATTTGTTTCTCTAGAGAACCCTGTCAAACACAGGATAGGGGGGCAAGAAAGGAATGTTCCATAGTTCAGAGGTTCTCAACCTTCCTAATGCCAAGACCCTCTAATACAATTCCTCATGCTTTGGTGACCTCCCCCAACCCTAAAATTATTTTCATTGCTACTTCATAACCGTAAATGTTCTACAATTGTGAATCGGGTGACCCTTGTGAAAGGGTCATTAGACTTCCAAAGGGGTCAGGACCCACCGGTTGGGAATCACTGTGCATAACTGATTGTTGTCTGAAGCTCCTATCATCTGGCTTCCATTTTTCGTGTGTATTTATTTCATGGCAGCCTGTGAACAATCTCCTTAGGTGGCTAATAATGTGGTAGTTGTTAGGCATTAAGCCATTGTTGCGCACTCATTGAGAGCCCATGGACAACAGAGTGAAACACTGCCTGGTCCTACTCCAACCTCACCATTCTTCTCATGTTTGAGCCCATAGAGGCAGCATTGCATGGGACCCCCACAGTAACCCTGTAAGGGGGACAGTAGTATCACCTCCATGTCGCACATCAGATTGAAGCCGAGAGAAGTCAGGAGTTTTCCATTTAGATGGTCTTGGATGTTATAAGAGAAAGCTGTGCAAAAAACTCAAAATCACAAGAGAGATGAGAAATAGTCATGAGAGAGAGACTAGTAGGAGCTCTGAGATTCTGGCCTTTCTGCTAGATCTCTCTTAGGACAGAGGTACCTTGGTTCTTGGCTTCACAAGAGAAAGAATTCACATCGAAGCCTACTTTGTGATCCAAGTGAGCTTATAGAGGATAGAAGCGGCACAACTGTGTGGGACCTGGCTGCTTGGGCCGCAGCCCGACCATGCTGCACTGTGTACTAGCTGCTGGGAGAGAGAGCCAGAGAGCAAAACTTCTCAGGGCCCCGCTTAATAACTCCACTTGGCCTGGACGGGGTTCCACCCAAGTTTACAGACTTCCTGTCTCAAAGACCTGAATGTGTGCATACCCTCCAGCTTTAAGCAACTTTCAACTTCTTGTAGTGAGGAAGAGAGGCTTTTGGCATAAGGGACAACCCTCAGTTCTTCCTCTAGCTACCGAACATCTCATCATCCATTAGCTCTGGAAGTGAGCTCACCCCCTTGGATCCATTTCCAGGTAGACAGTAAACTGGTCTATGAAACAATAGCACCGAGGAAGTGCACACCCTTCAGAATGACCCACCATTTGAGATCAGGGGGCAGCACTAATTCAAAGATCAAATTAAAAAGGATTAGAAAACAAGGAGGAATGGAAGCAGGAAACACAGAGAGGAAGCAGGCGAAATCATGTTACATAGGAGGGATTACAATCAATCAGATGAAACAAAATAAATAATGAATAATAATAATTCCCTTTCCTTCAAACAAGGCACACCACTTCAACTTACAAACTTTGTCTCTATAATTGTAAAATAGACCTCTCATCTACTCGTCTAAATCTGTTTGCTGTGGTGCAAGTAGTCAACATACATGGCTACTCACCACAAGGTGGGAGTTTTGAGTCCATCCAGAGGTGCCTGGTGATCTGGTTCCCAAACAGTAGCCAATGAAAGTATCATGGAGCCCTGTTCTCCTTGACCTGTGTGGAGGTGCCAGCCATTGCAATCAGTTCCATAGCAACCAGTCCTTAACATGCCTGTGTTAGTTGGCAAAACTGCTAGCAGACACCTCTCTGAATTTAAGTCGTTCTCACCCATGGAACCAAATAGCCATGTTACTGAAATATTTGACCCTAGCCATGGGTCTTTCACCTGAACTTACAGATCTTTTCTTTCCCATTGGAAGCCAAACTTACTAAAGTTGAGTCTGAGATAATGGCTGGATAGAGGTTTGGAGCCAGCCCATTTCATGAGCCTGGTGAGTTCAGTCAAAGAAAAGGACAGGGTTCAATCCATCATGTTAAAAATCAGCCAGTGTTTTGGCTCCTCTATTTCTCCCTCCTCATCTCTATGAAATTCTGTGAACCTAGCTTCTTCCAGCTATTTCCATTTTCTGGGATCAAATGGCTTCCATATAGAATGGTTCCCCATGACTGGCTCTCAGACCAGTCATCTTGATAGGAACAGACAACCTTGTCTGTTTTTCTGCAGAGTTGCTGGAAGACTCAAACGATCGGTCCTTCAGTGAGTATGCAGACATGTACTTCAGAGGGCTCCTTTTAACACTGATTAGAAGTATCAGATTAAATGTACCAGTATGGAAAGACAATACTGAGATGTCTGGCCCATAGTGGCCTCTTGGTAGTAAATGTTTCACGATCCATCTAGGCCTTTAGTCTTCCTCTGGGAAAGTGAAGATGGATGAACATGGGATAAGTACATCCTCCGTCCGTCCTCCCTGGGTTTGCTGATGCAGCTCTTAAAGAGCTCATTGAGACCTTAGAAAACCTCATGTGTAATCCGCTCAGTCACAGATGAGGAAGCTGAAGTTATGCTAATGAAACCACTCTCCAAATGATGTCAATTCCACAACTTGCCCAAGAAGTCTACCCTTAGGGTGTGAAATGGTGTCACAGGATGCTGGAATATCTATACCTCACATAAACCAAAGTCTAAATGCACTGCTATAGAGTGTATTCTGACCCATAGCAACTTAGAAAAGACTAGTACTGCCTCTGTAGGTTTCTGAGAGTGTAAATCTTTATTGGAGCAGAAAGCATTATCTTTCTTCTGAGGAGCAAACCAGTGGTTTTCCAACTGCTGGCCTGGCAGCAAGAGGCCCAATGTGTGACCCACTAGGCTAGCAGGGCTGCATCGGTCAGGAGTTGCCCATAATTAAGCTGCACGTTCCTTCCTGATGAACTGTCTCTTTCAAGCCCCTTCATCTCTGGGCATCACAGCAAACCTCTGTTGGTTATGACCAGACCTGGCCCACGAACACGCACAGGAAAAGCAGGCACACGCTCCAGTGAACCCCAGAAGGAAAGAAATTCTATCAAGGAATCACGAGTGCCTTTAAGACACCACAAGATCAACTCTGAAGACATTTGGAAGGGAGAGGTCTAGCAAATCTTTTTCCTGTCAAGAATTGTAACCTGCAACTGACAGATATTCATAATCATTCTTCCCCAAGCCCTTTGTGTTAGTCTGGGTGGACTAGAGGAACAAATTTCATAGACACACATATAGATATAAGGAAAAGGTTTCTATACAAGAGGACTAGGACATTGGGCCCAGTCCAGTTCAAAATCATAAGCCCAATATTAACCCATATGCCCGAAATTAGTCTGCAAAGTCTTCTTCCGACTCATGAAGTCACAGGTCAGTGGATGTACAATCCCAGCTCCGGCAGGGGTCTCCACACATAGAGGCCTCATTGGCTACTCAATGGCTATCTCCAGATTAACAAGCTAGACTTCACCCCTACATTTCAATCATAAAATTAACATAAGCACATGACTGCCACACCCTTACATTTCCATAATCCCCTCAGATGTATAAAACTGCAAATTCCCATTTGTTTCAGGAGTTTGCCTTGACCATGGCAGGGTGGGTTTGCTTCTTGCTTGACCTGCCAAAGGAAGGCATTCCCCTTTCACTCCCAGACAATATCTGTCTTTTCTTTTCGGCAGTACCTGCTCAGAGCTGGTTTGGCAACAGCCGCCAGGAGTAGCTCTGGCCTTAGCATTGGGTCTCCTGCTACTTTCCTTTGTACTGAGCTCCAGGTCATCTGCCTTTTGTTTCACAGTTGCCTCTGTCTGCTTTTCGTCAGTCCAAAGACAGCTTGCAAGCCAGCCTCCTCAGAGCTGCCCTGGGCTGCTCACTGGAGCAGAGAAGGAGAGTGCTGGGAAAGGCCGTGCTGCGTGCAGTTGGCTTCAAGCAGCCTTGAAAGCAAGACTGTGAGAGGTTCTGGCAGCAGTGACCTACTTACGCAGGAAAACAAACCAAGCAGGGAACAGCAATCGTGCATTTCATCCGTGGCCAGGCTTGTTCTCTGCCATCCCCTTCCCAGAACAGAACTTGCAGCAATTGAGCCTGAAGTAAAGGAATTGGAGCACTGTTACCAGTACCTTGGGACTGTGGTCAGAGGCACTAACATTTACCATCTGAGTGAGAGCCCGCCCAGGGAGACAAGGAGAGCTCAGGAGGGCACTCTAGTTATGCAGGAAAGAAATGAACAGGGATGAGAGAGGGCCTCAATCCATTTCCTCAGCCAACCGCCTGGCAAACTGCTAAAGGGAAGACTGCATGACCACCTCAAAATCTCCACCACTTCACTAACATTGGACTTTGGTTTTCTGTTTTTCCTTCCCACAAATATTATGGAATGCCCTCTGTATGCCTGGGAATAGGATGTCCACTCTCACTCTACATTCACTGCCATCGAATCAATTCTGACTCATGGCAATACTATGGGACAGGGTAGAAGTGTCTCTGTGGGATTCTGACTATGTAAATCTTCTTGTCAGGAGAAAGCCTCATCTTTCAACCATGGAGCAGCTAGTGCTTTTGAACTGCTAATTTTTGCATTCGGCACACTACTTCCCCACCAGAGGAATTCTTGTTCAGGAAGCTAATTTTGAAGGACCTTGAGGTTCAGCAAGTGATCCATAGCAATATGGTTAATAAACGCTGGATTTGAATTGTGACCGCTATATATATATATATATATATATATATATATATATATATATATACACACACACACATACACATAAGGGCTGTCTAAAGTTACATCATGGCAAGTGGCAGAGTTAGAATTTAGTCTTAGGATCTAAATTTGTATCATCCTTTCATCGCGTCCCACAGCTCACTACCCCTTCGGGTCATGGCACTCTAAGATTCCTCACATGACCCTACCGTTGTCTACTGGATTTGCTCTTGGAGATGAAGGCATGACCAGTGGTGCTGACAGAGTTCAGCTCAGGGACATCTGCAGGCAGAGCCCAAATCTTCCACCTCTCTTTGTGGGCTTATCCTCTTCCTTTGTGTTCAAGAATTGGATGCAGCCAGAAGTTTCACAAAGTAAGAATTGTACCTAGAAGGATATAACATAGTGCATTGGATATATATATATATATATATATATATATATATATATATTCCAACTCCTCGCAATGCAATAAGACAGAGCACAACTCCTTCACAAGATTTGCATGGCTACAAATCTTAATGGAAGTAAATGGCTTCATCTTTCTCCTGAGGAGTGGCTGGGTGGACTGAAATCACTGTCCTTTCTGTCAGCACCCGGAACACTTAACCCACTGCACAGCGAGGGCTCCTTGGAAGAATGTCAGCTGGGATGGCTGTGTCTACCACAACATTCTCTATTTCTCTGCTGGGTTCTGGTCATAATCTCACAGAACCTGCAGACAATGCTCACCACTATAAGGTCTATTTAGGCAGTTAACAGGTTCCATCCAGGTGAAAATGCTCAGGATACAATTGTTCCATCAGAACATGTTACACTACTTGTGGACTGCCAATAGATTCCCAAAGGACAGACCATTCCACAGTAAGCTTCAACCAAAAGGCACCCGGTGACGTCTCCCTGGGGTCAACAACCACCAAGCGCCCCCAATTAAGTGTCCAGAGGGAATCCATGCCACCTGCCAATCTCAGACCAAATAACACTAAGTTTGACTTGCTCCATGGGCTGGACAGTCCACTGCTCTGTCTCATTTTCTAGTTCCTGGTCTGCTGCTGCTGCTTCTTAGTCGCTCTGTTGGCATCATAGTGTCTTCTAGATCCAGGAGGTTTACCGCACAGGGATCTCAAGGTACAAAGGATGCATGGCACTCCTGGTTTTGCTGGTAGTGAAAGCTCCATCCTGTTTCTGAGAGGGCTCATTGCATACCAAGCAGGATGGCAGGCCCAGGAAGCCTGTTAAGTACTCATACCAGAATCTTATCAGTACCTCCCTCCACTTTTTCTTACCCAGAGCATCAGGACAAGGGTCTTTGGTAGAAGTCAGAGACTCAGACTAGAAGCATTGCATTAAATAATTCACTGCCCTCCAGTGGTTATGAACCAGTAGCTAACCAATGAGCTTCTTCAAAATGCTGAACAATATGCCACACATGTGAAAGGATACAGAAAGGTAAGCTGCAGAAGAATTAAAAGTGTTGGGATGGAAGAGATAACCCAGAGATAACTCAAGGAAAAGAACTTGTTTAGTTCTTTACAGTGCTACAACTAGAACAAAGTGCAGAAGACACAGACATGAAAATGAAAACAAAACCCCAAACCCACTGCCACTGAGTCCTTTTTGGCTCATAGTGACCATACAGGACAGGGAAGGACTTCCCCTGTGAGTTCAAGTTTCTAGGGAGTAGAAAAGCTCACCTTTCTTCTGCAGAGTGACTGGCGGTTTTGAACTGACCTTGAGCTTCACAACTCAAAGCAATACCAGAGTTCCAGAAGAAGGTAGAGGAGACAGAAGATGGACGAGGAGCTGTGGACTTTCCTTTGTGCTTCAATTATCTAGCCTGCACTGTGTGTGGGACTTCAGGGATGATTCCCCAAAGCAAATTCCATTCTTCCACTCTCTGGAGCCAGAGATAAAAAGTAAATCAGTTTCTTGTTCAATAAGGATGGCAAGATAACTGCCACCATCTTAATTCAGTCAAAAATCTCCAATGCATACATTGCTTTCAAGTGTATCTTTCATTGAGAGTCCCACGGCTTGGCAGGACTACGACCATACTGACAGCTGAGCTAAAGGACAATGGGACATAGGACTGCAGGAAAGAGTCCCACGATGGTGAGAGAGGGGTGTGAATTGGTGATTTAGGCCAACTGCCAATGCCTTGGTAGCCCAGGGCATTCCATGCAAGAGATGATTTAAATCCTTTTTAAAAAAAAAATCATTTTATTGGGGGCTCATACAACTCTTATCACAATCAATACATACATTTATTGTATGCATACCACATTTGTACATTTTTTGCCATCATCATTCTTGAAGCATCTTCCTTCTACTTAGACCCTTGGTATCAGCTCCTCATATTTTCCCTTCCTCCCCATGTGATTTAAATTCTTACAGATCTCTCTCCCTCCTCTCCTCTCCCTCCCCCCAGCATGCTTTCTCTCTTATCTCTTATCACTGTTGGTTTGTTCCTGTGACAAAAGTCCTTGGGAACTCTCTTAGGCTATTTGTGAAAGTGCAACCAGCTACCGTATTGTTTTCCGAAGTCTAGAATCACTCTGTTCTCATTCTTCTTTCCCTTGCACGACCTTCAGCATTAACATTTTACAAGTTAAAGTATATTGTCAGAAACCTTACGTCTATTCCTTTTGACATGATATCAGTATTCCTACATTAAATGGGATTTGTAAGAGCCACAATATGGCAGCGTGGGAATTCCCACTGACTTTGTGATCAGAAGACTGGATTTGCTGTCCTAGTTTGCAAGAGAGTCAGCTGTCAGCTCTCTAAGACCTGTCAACATGGGTTTTTATATACATTCAAAAAGTGATGCTAACTGCATGCTTTCAATCCCAGGCTCCCTATATAAACCCAATGGATGTGTGTTGGTGGAAGCTCGAGTTAAAGTGTAGAGGGGCTGTCGTGACACTGAGATTGCAGGCATCCCCCAAATCATCTTCATGTTGCAGGTTTCTCCCTCAGGAAAGATAGAAGTCAACTCTCCAGGGTCCTCGAAAAAATTTCACTCATGGCTTCACCACCACCTAAGCTCAGAGGCGCCTGGGTATCAGCTGTGATGACTTAGCCTCTTTCCATCCCATCCAGATCTGCCAAAGATGAGGATTCTGCATTGACCTGTAGCCTATAGCGTGGCCATCAGAGAGGCTCAGGCTGGATGCCACCATACGTGTTGCTCTGCTGCTGCCTTCCTCCCTCTCCTGGGCACACTTGGTCTTTGTCCTCATTATTAATGGCGATTAGCAACCCTTCTCCCTCTGAGTTGCTGGTGGCTTTGAAAGCCTGACCCAGCATTTCACCACTGTGTTCAAACCAACTCGCTCCCATTGAATCGAGGCAGCTTCAGAGTGACCCCACAGGACAGGGGGAACTGTGTCTTTGCGTTTCTGAAACTTCCGCTCCTTCTAGGAGTGGAGAAAGCCCATCTTCTTCCTAAACCACACTGTACTCTCAGGACTCACTCCTCGGTTTGTGATCGGGATCCTTTTAGAGAATGTCACTGTGAGTCAGTCTACCTGACGCACAGAGTGGATTTGAACTCCGTGTGTTCATTTGGACTCTCTCTGAACTTGGTGCTCGTTGCCCTTGAGCCGAGTCTGACTCCTGGGACGCATCCGTGTGCAGAGCAGAGCAGAACTGCCCATCAGGGCTGCACACAACCCGACTGCCCAGGCCTGTCTCCCAAAGTACCTCTGCTTGGCTATGAAACACTCACCTTTCCTCCCCTAACTGCCAGGTTACCCGTTTGTGCCACTCCGCCTCCCTGTATGAATAAAGGTCCTCCATTTCCCTCAAGATCTCTGGATGGCCTAAAGCATATATCCTCTCTCTCTGGAGTCCCTTGGGAGAAGGACTCCCGTAAAGAGTGACGGTCTTGGAAACCTGCAGGGGCAGTCCCGCTCTGTCCTGTAGAGTGGACTCAATGGCAGTGGAGTCCATATGCCCCCCACCTCCAGCCCCTCACCCCATGGCCCTATCTCACTCTGGTCTCACTCAGTGTCAGCTTTGCATCAGAGAGGTGGCGGGATCACTTCCAAAGGTGTCTGCCCAGATACAGACGGAGGATTGAGTTCTATTAATATTTCTAGTCCTGCCAACTTCACTCCTTATATGTCAAGCTTTGTGTTGTTTGTGTGTAAAGAGACAGCATTTAGTCCACATAATTTGGAAAATGACAGGGTCATGGTAGAGTTCCCTACCTCAGGATTATAAGCGGAAGACCAGCTACAGAAGTGGAGGGCAGGGCAGCAGTGAAGCTGTGTATACTAGATGAATGTTGCCAATCTTGGTGAGGCTGTGGGCACCTCCCAAACTCGGGGCTGTACTTAGACCTGTCTTCGTTCTCCCTCAAGGACTGCTGGTGGGGTAGGGACTCAGCCTCTCTGCTCCTCTCTTTTCAGAAAAATGAGAACCTAGAATGGAGAGTCAAGTGTTCCCTCTCTAGGTGGGTGGGAGGTGGTGGAAAGGAAACAAGAGACCCTGGGACAACCGGAGAGGGAACACAGGCTGAGGTGTCAAGTGCTCTGTGTAAGAGGGCCCGCACCTTCACAATGGCTGCAGGGTGAGCTGCTCACATGCCCGCTGGGCAGGCAGAAGGGACACGGGCAGCCAGAGGAGCTCTGGGTGTGTGTGAGCCCTCCCCTCAGCTCTGCAGCATGGGAGTCCACAAGGGCCTGATGCCAGCATCGGATCCAAGCCCCAGGAAAAAGATGGATTCCAGGGTGACGGGCCAAGTCTTTCCACCAGATTTCACTCAGCACTCTAATTCCCGGGCTTGGCAAATTCTAACCAGCCTTTAGCACCAATGAAGTGGATCCTTTGGAATCACTGTTGATATACCTTGTTGGGTGAGACACGTGAGGTGCAGGAAGATGCATCCACTGGGGGATCTGTTTGGGCACTGCCTAGACAGGCTCCCTGTGGGTATGCCTTTGTGGAAGAGGGAGCCACGCATAGGAGAAGGGGGAACCCATGGCTTCAGGAAGGTGTTTTCCTTCAGGGAGGGAGTGTAGAGACTTGGTTCACACACCAGCTTTAGTAACATGCCATGGTATTTCTTAACAAAATTACCCAGTGCAAGCTCAGAAGACAACCTGATCCCAATCAAATGTGGGTAAGCTTCTTGAAGAGACATTTCTCTAAAGAAGGTACCTGAAGGACAGGCAGGCTGTCACAAGAGACTCAGTGTCCGGGACGGGCACATCAAAATCACCATCAGCTATGAGTACATATTCAGGAGGATGGGGATGGGAAACAAGGCCTGGAAGGCAGGGGAAGACGCTGGGACCCTCAGCGTTTGCTGCTGGCCCTGCAGAATGGCACTGCTGCTAGCCAGTGGTGACCAGCGTGAACAAGTCAGGCAGCTGCTCAAAACCTGAAACATAGAAAGACCGTGTGGCCAAATGATTCCACTCATCCCTCTCAGACTACACGACTGGACAATTTCACTCATTAATATTGGACTACAAGACTTGACTAGCTCAAAGGCAGAAGAAATCATAAATGTTTATCCCTAGGTGAATGGCAAGACAAAGCATAGTACACAATGGAATATTATTCAGCCACAAAGATAAATGAAGCATATAAGGCATTTTACAAAATGGATCACTCATTGAAGCATTCTGCTAAGTGAAATCTGTCTTTTGAAGAAGGATACATATAGTGGGATCTCAATTATTTGAAATATCTAGAATAGGCAAATGAACAGAGACAAAAATGAGTTAGTGCTTATCAAGGCTAGTGTGGGGCAGACAGAGTTCTGACTTAGGCAATACTGAGTTTCTCTCTGGGCTAATGGGAATTTTTGGAAATGGATAAGTGTGACAGTTGCACAACAGAATGGATGCAATAGATGTCACTGATTGCACACTAAGCATGGGTTTAAAACAAAGTAGCAATGATTTGTAAAGTATCAAGGGTTCATGAGGGAGGGGGAAGCTGAGGAGCTGATACCAAGGGCTCAAGTGGAAAGCAAATGTTTTGAGAATGATGAGGCCAACAAATGTACACATGTGCTGGACCTAATGGATGGATGAATGCATTGGGATAAGAGTTACAGAAGCCCCCATTAAAATGATTTTTTTAAAAACTCCACACTTGTCAAGGATGTCTTTTTGCTCAGATCCACGATCAAATGACATATTGCATTGAGCAGGCCTGTGGCACAAAGTCTCTTGAAAGTGTGGACCAGCAAGGTGGCCCCTTTGAGGACTCAGGTGAGCCTGGCCCCAGCTGTGGTGGTTTTCACTCACCTCCCATGTGTAAGCTGGACAGTGACTAAGAAGACCTGAGAAGAATTGCTCTGTTTCAGTTATGGTGCTGTC